>CATKHJ010975645.1:0-10545 GCA_949750685.1 Vernicia montana
AACAACTTTTATTCTCAATAATAATGGAAAAACCTTCCATGTCCAAACATGAAATAGAAATAATATTCTTAGTTAAAGCAGGAACATAGTAACAATTATTCAAAATTAAAACTAAACCACTAGGTAAAGGTAAATGATAACTTCCTAAAACTATGCAGCAACTTTTGCTCTATTTCCCACTCTTAGGTCAACTTCTCCTTTGCTAAATTTTCTACTTGTCTTTAGACCCTGCATATTAATACAAATATGAGATCCACATCCGGTATCTAATACCCAATAATCTAATTTTGAAATAGAAAGGTTTATTTTGATCATAAACATACCTGAAGTCGAAGCATCATCATGCTTCTTGTCCTTTAAGCTCTAAAGATAAACTTTGCAGTTCCTCTTCCAATGTTCATCCTTTCCACAATGGAAGCAAGTGCCCTTAGGATTGTCCTTTTCACACCTACTGCTTATTGGGCCTTTTTGGTTGGGCCTTTCTTGGACTTCCTTTTCTTTTTAGAAGTCTCAACCAACAAAACTTGTCCTTTATTCTTTAGAATTTCAGACTCAACAGATGTAGCCATATTCAAAATTTCAGTTAGAGTCCCATCTAACTTGTTCATATTGAAGTTCATAACAAATCCTGAAAAGCTAATAGGCAATGATTGCAAGACCAGGTCAACACTTAACTCATGGTCCATGACGAAACCTAATCAGCCCAAATCCTAATTATAGCCAATCATTTTCTGCAAATGTGCATTTACAGAAGATCCTTCCGCCATCTTGTATTTGAACAAGGCTTTAGATATCTCATATCTTTCAGTCCTTGATTTCTTGTCAAAAAGCTCTTTAAGATGAAAAATTATAGTATGAGCATCCATCTTTTCATGTTGCTTTTGAAGCTCATCAGTCATTGCAGCTAACATCACACATGTAGCCACTTCATTATCTATTACATGTTTTTCATAAGCTTCATGAACTGGTAGTTCAGCTTCAGCTGGTGGTGCAGCTAGCATTAGCTGCTCAAGGACATATGCTATCCTTTCAAACTTGAGAACAATTCTCAGATTCATTTCCCATGTTAAGAAATTTGGTCCAGTTAATTTGTTGTTTTCAAGAATGCTTCGCAAATTAATAGTTGAACCCATTTTAAACAACATATCATGTGAATACAAAACATAATGAGTATTGATTCATATGATTCCAATTAAACAATATGGTCTTTCATTATTTAATTTTACTCCCACTATTTTACTCAAATCAATAACCCTCTATATTGATTCGGAAAATTTTATTAAAATTTCCTAGTGAGCTAGGATCCCATTAATTTACTTTTGACCTTGAGGAAAACTCAATAAATCAAAATTAAATTAATTAGGTAGATACTTATTATCAATTACATCACATGTAACTCCTAGATTGTTAAGTTATCAACTCTGGATAAGTACATCTTATGTACATCTCAACCTTGCCTCTAAAATATATGACCTTGAGGGAAACTCAATAAATTATATATTTTAGTTAAATCGGACCCATTATCCAGAAATATCTCATATTTCATCGCTCAAACATATTCATTGTTATGTAACCTTGAGGGAAACTCAACAAGTTAGCATGACAAAGAATTCTGGTTATCTTGCTGTAATAATGGAAGGCTACTATAATTATTATTACTGACTTAATATTTTAATGAGGGATTTTTATTATTATTATTAATTTTTAAGTCTCATCATGGCAAATATATATAATTAAATATCATATACATAATATATATATAAGCATGCCATCAAATAATATGGATTATTATGGACTTTCTAAACTAATTTCCTTGAGACAAAAAGGAAATTAGGCGGTCAAATCCTAGGTAATTTCTTCAAATTGCCTTCAAGCTTTATTTGGTTCCTTCCTTCACCCACTTCTTGGATTATAAAACTTTTTTTATCTAAATTCCTACCTAAATAAACTATTTTTACATAAGAGAGAGAAACCTCGAGTTACATTCGATGGGAGTTTAGATGAGAAGAGAATTTTACAACCCCAGAGATATATGAGTAAGACAGGACACGCAGGCCCTATTTATTCAAAATCAAATCATTCAACCATGCATCCAATCACATTGGTCTTATAGTCCATAATCATCCATCATGTCATCAACCATCATTCATCAAACATGAATAACAAGAGAGAGAAATAAATTTATATAAGTTATGAATTATTATATGTCATAAAATTAATCATTTAATCAAATTACATAACTAAATTTATTTTAGTTTGGTTATCCTATTCTTAATAGGAATTAATTTTGACTTAGGTCAACTTTATTATGAAATTTAATCATATTAAATTTCTAGGCATATGAATTAAAATAATACTTTATTAAATTAATTCAAGAAAATCAAACTTTTAAATCATATTTAAAATTAAGTTTGAATTTTCTGCCCATCTTTTATTTAATATAAATTTTAATCATATTAAAATTCTAAAATCACAAATTAAATGGGATTTGGATTTTAACTTTTAAAATATTGACCTTGTCAAGTTACCTAATCCAATTAGGATTTAGATACAAAAACTTAAAATTTAATTAAAGAGTTCTAAACCTTTTAAAACAAAGAAAATTTAATAATAGTCAAACTATTAATCCAATTTCTTTTAGGTAATCCAATTACCTTTTAATTTATTAAATTACTATCCTAATTTAATTAGGATTTAATTATTTACAAACATAAAAACTAAAACAATCCAAAACAATTTTGGATCAAAGCAACAAATAATCAAATTATTATTGCACTTTTTATTGTTTCTATTTTGTGCTAAACATATTTCAATTTTTTTTTTTTTTTAAATCATTGAGTGCACATTACATGTGCACTCAACAGTTGCTGCCATGCGCAGCACTGCTGCGCACAAAAAAAATTATTTTTTTTAAATGTTAAATAATAAAATTATGAATATCAAATATTCATATAAAAAATTCTGCATCTTTAATTTTCAAAAATTCAAAAAATTTTAACACCAAATTTTAACATATAAATTTTTAACAATGAAAATTCATAACTATAAACAATTATATTAATTAATTAAGGATGGCTCCGATACCACTGTAAGGAAATAATCATGCATCACATACATACGCAGCGGAATAATTTAAAATTTTTATTTCCTTCACCATGAATCACCTTAATTAATTAACATAATTCATATAAAGATTAAGTACTTGTTACTTACCGTAAGCTTTAAAACTTGTCTCTTCAAATTGTTATTCGTCTTAATTAGGTTTAGGGGTGTAAATGAGTCAAGCCGTTCGCGAGTGGCTCAGTGTTCGGCTCGATAAAAACTCATTCGCGTTCGCATTCGCATTCACTTTATAAACAAGCTAAACTTGAACCTTACTTTAAGGCTCGATGAATAAATAAGCTGAGTTTGAGCAAAGTTAAGCTCGGCTCGATTAGGCTCGCGAACAGCTCGATTGTAAGCTCGTAAACAAGCTCACGAACAACTCGATTAATAGGCTCGTAAACAGCTTGATTATTATTATTATTATTAACTTGATAATTTTGACACTTCAAAAAATATATTTTAATACTCCTATAAACTTTTTGATAATTTAATTTGACTAAAATATATATTCTTCTAATTAATATAATCTAATATTTTCTTATTATATAATATAATATTCTAATCTTTAAAAATATTTTTTTTATTAATTAATATTTTTGTAATACATGTGATACTCAATTTTATGATTGATTTTTTTTCACTAATTGGATGATTTTACTTTTATGTTAGTTTTAAGTATTTTTGTTATAGTTATTTTATTAGAAATAAATATTTAGGAAGTTGAGTATTTTGATAAATTATAAACGAGTCGAACTCGAGTTCAAGCATAGCTCAATTATAATTTATTAATGAGTCAAGCTCGAGCTCGAGCTTAAACGAGTCGAGTTTGAACATGATTTTCGAGCTCGAGTTCAAATTCGAAAAAAAAAATATCGAGCCAAGCCTGAACAAGCTAAAGCTCGGCTCGGCTCGATTACACCCCTAGTTAGGTTGTAGCAAACCATAAGCTATCCAAATTGGGTAGCAATAACGAAAAATTCACACGAACAAAATCGAAGAAAACGCAAAAAATAATTTTCTTGCGGATGAATTTCAGTGGCTAAATTCGAATGCTAGCCCGAAAAGACTTTTCCCTTTTTTTTTTTTTTTTTTTTTTTTTTTTTTTATCAAAATCGGCTGCAAAAACACATAACTTAGTTCCAACAAAGCATGATTTATATACTGCCGAATTTTGCCTTGTCTAACAAGGTTATTGATGACAAATTACAAATCTTTCCTCAAATCTTTTAATTGATTCAATTTAATCCCTAAAAAGTATAAATACTTTTCAATCAAGTCCCTACTTGATTAATTCATTTTTTATCTTCAATATTTTGTTCTATTGTGTGTGACCCATTAAGTTTTCATTACGTTGGCAATAAATATAAATTCTAATTCTAATTTAAAATTAGAATTAGATAAATTATAATTTCATTAATTAATTAATTCATATTTATAGATTAAGATTGACATCTAGTAATATGTCATGACCACCCAAGTAATGTAGAATACCATGTGGTTATGGCTACACTTTTCCATGCACGACTTGCTATGTAATAAACTCTTTTTTCATAACTTATATTCCATATTGATCATGAGTATAAAATTGTGTCAACTCATGAAGATCAATATTGTTTCTTGATTTTGAAACTTATAACTCTTATAAGAAAATACTTGAAACTATTTTTCATAATATTTCCTTTTGATTACTTTGGCCAGAGATTTGGAGTTTCATTTTCTTACAAGAGGCCATGGAATATTATTCTCCTACTATTAGGAGTGATAATTCTTTATTGATTATACACAATCTTCATATACTTCATATAGCACCCAATCTCCATGATATGAATAACCCATATTGAGCAACAACCATTAGAGTTCAAGTACTATAATTCATATATAAGATACCATGATAATCTCAAGTCTAAGGATACTTACATAAAGTCATCATAAAGAGATACGAACAATGACACTTAAATAGTTTTATCCATTTGTCATCTCTTAGTCGAGTCAATCCAATGTACTTGTTTATTCCAACAAGCATCCACATATTTGTCTAAGTGTCACCACATCATAGTCATGAGATCAACTACTACTTTCATAAAATAGCGACATAATATGTGCTAGTCTTTTCATATTAATAATGTCAAATCTTATTAATACCACGACTAAGGATATTTAAGAATATAATCTATATAGTGTAATAGGAATCTCATCATCATTATCTCATATGATTTCCTCTACACAATTAAATATTCTATGGACTTTATCAATATAAGCATATTAATATTAAGCTCACAGATAAATGCCAAAAATAATATTTATTAAATCACATGAATAATGTTATTACATCCCAAAATTGATTGTCTTTAGGGCATAACACTTTCATGAAATCTCATACCACATATTAACTAAACTTCATGTATCCTTAATCTCATAATTTGGTTTCTTTAATTTTAACCATAGATTCTCAATTCTCAAGCTTTATTAACAACTATAACTCTTAGCCATTAACAAAAATACCCAAACTTGATTTTAGGGTTTACACATATTAGGATTTCTACAAATCTAATTCATCTCTTGCATTTAATTCCATAAACATCATCCATTAAACTCATAACTTACTATTAAACTCTAATTAAACAACACCCCATAAGGAAAATCAAGTATTATAACCCTTACCTCAAAGTTTTTCTTTCAATCTCCAACCAAATATCTTCCAAATCAAGAATGGATGGAGGAATTTCACTTAAATTCTTGTAATCTCTTGATATCTTGATAGAAATATGAAGTATCTAGGCTTGAGGGTCAAATGGAGAGGGTTTGGGGTGTTTAGAATCGGTTAAAAGTGAGAGGAAATGAGAAATGGTGTGTTTGGGCCGAAATCACTCATTTTATAGGTTTAGAGGAGCCACGGGCTTGACTTTGAGTTTCAAGGCCATGACTTTGAAGCAGTAACCAATTCAAAGTTACTCCTTAAAGTTCTTCATGACCTTCCTTCACTTATTTTGAAATAACTTGGGCTACACTTATCTAAATGACTTTATTCTTTTTTTTTTTTACTTAAACTAGATACATAAAAATACAATATATCCAAAATTTAGCTTAAAATATGTCTACACAATTTATACTAAATTTTCAAACTTTGTCCTGTATCTGCGCAAGCTCACTTTGAACAGTCCCCACATTCTTTGTTATAACTCATAACGTATAGATCTAATTGAAAAAATAATTTACTATCATTTAGTTTACATATAAATGAACATTTTTCATGTTTTACATTTTGTCCAATTCAGCCTCTAAGGTCATCAATTTAAATGCATAATCTCAGACTTCCTATCGAAATAGCAATCTGAGTCAGTCCTAATCCAAGGATAATATCTCCTCACACACCTCATATTTTACAAAACTGATTTATAAGCATTTAAATGAGACATAACTCTACAATTTTTATGTTTTGCACATTTTCTAATTCTTTTTCTAAGACCACGAAATATAGGTTTAAGTTTCTGACTCAAAATAAAATTACATGAATTATAAACTTAACTATTCCAATTTAAGTTTCTTTCATAATTTTTAATCAATTATACTCATCCATACTCTTTGCATATAAAGTTAATATGTAATTGGGGTATTACATCATGCCTAATAATTTTTCAGCACAATCAAAACTATTGATTTTAATTCTGCATGGATGTTCATATTTATTATGTATAAAATAATAATATTAATGTATACTTAATTAACTTTATTGGTAATGGTTGTGAAATAAGAATTTTTCAATTATAAAATATCATTGTAAAAATAATAAAATTGAAAGACTAAATGAATTATTATACCAAACAAAATTACGATAAATTAATAAAAATATAAATGATTAACATTAAATATAAATATATTTTTTTAAAAAAAAGAAAAAAATATAAATGAAACACAAAAGAAAAAAAATTTTGAGCAAATAAAATTCTAAATTTGTAAAATATAGTTGTCAGAAAAAAAAAAAAAAAAAAAAAAAAAAAGGTGAAAATGAGTGATGAGTGAGAAAAAAAAAATTTTGACAAAAAAAAACTGAAAACTCATGCGCGTACGTGATAGACACAAAAATTTATTCGCGTTGCTTGATAGATCCAGGTGCATAGTATAAGAACTCGGAACAAGAAGTGATGGTGTGGCAGCCATGCTTCTTCTCGAGGACTAAAGCCACACATCCATCGTAATCTCTATAACAACAATACATAACGTTAGTGTTTTTTATAAATATAAAAAAGTGAATTTTAAAATTTAATAGTCAATAATTTAAAATCAAGACCATTACAAAAAAAAATTGAATTTAAAAGTTGTTTATAAAATCTTTTATCTTTAAGTAACTTTCTAAAATACAAAATTTATATGAATTTATCTCATTATTATATTTTTATATTTTCTAATTGAAATTCATATATATTAATATACATAATATATTTAGCCAATTCGATATGATCTGTTTCGTATTCTTATCCCCTTTAACAATGTGGAAAGTGAGAGGTTTTAAATTTGAATCTCTCAAATTACAAACAGTTATCACCAATTTGATAAAAGATATTAAAATGAAAAGTTACCTCCTGTTATGTAGTTTATAATATTATTTTAGTCTGTTAACCTTTCTAGTATAAAAATATATATATAATACTAAATGATTCATATGTCTTTTTATATTAAAATTCAAAATATCAAAATTTAATATTTTAAATTTATTAGTAATAAGTAATAATAATAATTGTAATCCTGGATCAGTGGATCCAGATTACAGGTGCAGAATAAAACTTTGGGACCTGGCATACACAATGACTTCCCCTCTCGATTTTATATTGATATAGTGGGAACAAAACCTAATCCGTATAAAATCCCGCCCATATCGCGCTCCATTTTAAATTAATTCCAGTCCCACCTTATAAACGTTATTTTTTGAAATTTAAATGGTATTTTTGAAATTTTCTATGGATACTGTAAGATAAATTTTTTTTGCCTTTTTTTTCGTTATTTTTAAAAGTTTCCGAATAATAACTGATGGTTGACATTGGGTTGGTATCCAAGGGTTTAATTGGACCTTTACAAAATCATATCCATTAGACCTTTTTTCTATCATTATGCCTATCTGAAAACATTCAAATTAAAATATAGCCCGGTTTCAGGTTCCAAGTCATGTTTACTCCAAACCTATACACACAATTGTTGTCTCTGTTTCATTTCAAAAAGAAAATAAAATTTCAAAGAAAAAAATGAGCACATAAAAAAATTCTACCCAATAATAAAAAGAAAAGAGAATGTTATTTAACTCATTAAAGGATGATAACACATGAAATACTTAAATATAGAAATCCTATCAAAATTGCAGATTAGGAAAAAAGATAGCATTCAACTCAGTGCTACAACAGCTTTCATTTTGTCTTAACTAATAGAGCCCATAGGCATTATTTCGCAATTGATTTGTATGTTTTAATGAGTAGGAAAACATTAGATGGATGATAAACACAGGAAGGAACAAATGTTCATAATGATGTCTATAAAAGCAAAAACAAAAACTTGTCACATAGTTCCAAACAGGGAGAACAGACATCTGTAGCAACGAAGTCACAATGCTAGCAATCATATATGAAAACCCAGAACTTTCGCAACCCAAGCTAGAACCATTTACATAACTTCAATTACAATCAAAGAAATGTTTGTGCAAGTATACAACGCCATTTGAGACCGATCCGAGAAAGAAATAGGACCATTGCTCCAACAGTTCTTTTCAAATTAAGCTCCAATAATTTAAAGTAGTCTTTAAAGCTTTACAATGTGTCACAAGGCAGTTCATCTTTCTAGTCTCTTCTCATGGGATGGAACACCAGTTTCAAGCATTATGCCTAATCAGGAATTTTCCTGCAATCTGTATATTGTAATTTCCTGCTGCTTAAAGTAGCGTCGATCCTCTTCATCAACCAGAACAAGGTTCAAATAATACTTCACACTGAATTTGTTGTTAATGTTGCGATGTGTTGGCGTCAATTCATATGGGCTAAGGAATAGTCTGATTGGAATAGACTCACCTGTGACAATGAGCACATGCTTGTAAGACCATCACATTTATGAGCAATGTTGTTCAAGGGACATATCCCATCTAGCATTAGAATGTACCCAGCCTACTCAAAATTAAAAATAAATGAAATTCATTGAAAATTTGGGCCTGTATTTATCTATCCTGCCATCTTGATCATTCTATAAATACAAGCAAAATTTTCAAATGACTTTTATTTATTGGGCAAATTAATCTTTAGTCCCTAAAGTTTAACCTAATTAGCGAGTTCGTCCATACATTTTGAAAAACCAATTAAATAATCCTTCACATTTGTTTCCCTTAACAAATTAGTCCTCTAGTGCTAGTCAAAGCAATTTTTAGCAGTCAAATGAAAATTTTAATAGTTAAACTACTAAAATACCCTTGATTATAAGAAAGAAAAAAGACAATTCAAATTGATTAGTGATTCTTTTCAACTTATCTAATTAGATCCAAAATTAATTCTGTGACATAATTAAGGCAATTTTTTTTTTTTTTGTTGTTAGGTCACGTAACTCAATTTTTGTTTTAATTTTTTTAAAAAAATATATAAATATTTTAATATAAACAAATTATGTTTCAATACAAAAATTATGTAAACATTCAAACTAAATAAAATGAAATGTAATATAATTTTTTTATACTGTAAAAAAAAAAAATTGTTATTATAAAAATATATATATTTTCTATTTTTTAAAATATATAGTATAATTTTTTATTTATTTTTAAAAAATAGGTGAAAAAATTCTTGTTCAATTTGAGCTTTTATGCAAAAAATAAAAAAATAAAATAAGAGAAATTGTATTATATTAGATTTTATAACCATATAATATATACAAGGATATTTTAATCTTTTTTCACTAAAAAAAATATTAGTTATTTTGGATAGGACTATTTTGTTAACGGAAAAAAAGATGAATAGGGATGGCAACGGAACGAGGCGGGGCGGGGGTACAATCCCCCATCCCCATCCCCGCCTTACAAACGGGGACAATTTAGTCCCCATCTCCGCAGGGATCCCGTTCCTCACTTAAATTTTTTTTTGTCTTATTTTAATTCAATTTTAGACACTTTTAGATAGTGGAATCTAATGCATAAGTATTTAAAAATTAGACTTTAATTAGATTTAAACTCACAATATATATATAATTAGAGATATTTTGATTATTAGTATTACTTATAAATTTTATTAATTTTTTTATACGTTACTTACATATATTTACTTATTAATATATATATATATATATATATATATAGTATTATTTATATATTTTTTTGTATTTATAAAATTCATAAATAATGGCTGAAAAATAAAAATAAATTTATTTAGAAAATGTTAATAGATTCAGATATATAAAGTATCAACCAAACAAAATTAAAAT
>CATKHJ010975748.1:0-19040 GCA_949750685.1 Vernicia montana
TATAATTATAATTTTAGTAAATTATAAGCAATGAAAATAATGTTGTATGAGTTTTATATTGTATTAATCGAATATTAAATTGAGTTTGATTTTAATTGAGAAATTAAAATTATTTTGATGATTGTTGAATTGGAGACCCAGAAAGGGTCGTCGAGCTGTGATTGATTATTGTGAGCCATGATGGCAGATTTAGAAGTGTTTAATTCTTTTGTTTCTATGGGGTTAAGTTCTAATTATAAGGAAGATTCTGCCGAAATCTCGGCAGAACCTTTAAAATTATTTGCGTATATCGTAGTCGAATAGTCAGTGTTCTGATAGTCTTCCTGTTATACTGTATTGACGTTTCAGGCAAATTTCAGTTGCGAGATGTCGCATTTCAAGGAGAGCTAGTTGGGTTTCGTCAAGTTTGTGAGTTATATAGCTTAATATAACACTCCACTTCTTTTATTAATTAATGTTTCACTTGCATGCATGGATTGACTGTTTGGGTAATATATATATATATATAATTATGCATTATATAAAGAGTTGCGCATCTAAGCATATGTATGTGAATGTTTTGTTGTGTTTATGATGCATGTTAATTGTGGTTGTTCGGATGGGATTAGGAGGACATAGGACCACATATAATTATGATTATGATTATGATTAAAATTAAAATTAAGATTATGATTGGGATTGGGATTGGGATTGGGATATGATGATTATGATTTGATGAGATATGACTGGTGTATGACGGCTTGGAGCTTACGGCTTGGAGCTTGCTTATCGCTCGCTGCTGCCAGTCGGGTAGGCGCTGCTTGGCATAGGCCATGGACGGCTAGGACCCTATGTGTTGGATTTTAAGAGATAGTACTTGGACTCAGAGAAAGCCAGGATAGGGGGATCGGCTCCCCATGTTGAGGTTTAATGTGGTTTCTATCGATTAATTCCTATCCTTGGTTGATTATGTAGTTGGTTGTCTGAATGACATCGTGCATTAGCATTTCTGATATTCGAATGGTATGTTATATTGATAACTATATAATTCTTTGAGTCGAACGCTTATTCTTGTTCAACATTTTTCCCAGATTGCAGGTTGAGTTTGAGAAGTAAATTTTATTCGAGTATTCCTGCCATCATTCTTCGGCAGTGAATTCTATTTTATTACTCAGTTATATAATTAACATTATTGTTCTGTATTTTAAATTTAAAACTCCGCATTGTTATTTTATCAATTGTAATTCTATTCAGAAATATGATGTTATTGAGATAATTGCCCTGAATGGCATTGTTGTGATGTTTTGCACAGGTTCTGCTTAAAAGGTGGGCCCTTAGCCTTAATTTTGTGGCAGTTACAGCTGTCACATTATTGTTTTGTCGTTTAGCAGATAGTCAGGCTTACTACGAGTTCTGAAAGCCTTATATTTTTTTGTTCCCTAGTGCCGGTCACGTGCCTTTGAATTCAGGGCGTGATAATAGCTCTCGTCTTAAATTCTAAATTTTTTACAATTTAGTACTAAAATAGTTTGATATTTCAATTCGGTTCATTATTTTTGAATATCGTGCTTAGTCCAAACTTTTACTGTGATTACTTGTCTCTTTTTTTTTTTTTTTTCCTCAGCATATATAAAAAATTTCTTGAAGGAGGAGTTTTTTTTTTTTTTTTTTTTTTTTTTTTTGACTGGTTAGAAACCTTTATTAATTACCATTGAAAGGAAACACTCGATCATTAATTTAATGCGTTTAACACGTGATGTAACGTTATGTATGGTAAAATATTTTTTATATAATTTTTTCAAGAGTCACCAATAATGAAAATATTATTCAAGTTTTTTGTGTTGGAAGCCAAAATAAGTTTCTAATCGTGACTAATTAGCAATATTGTTAAAACTGAACCGCATGTTAAATTGTTTTTTTTTTGTTGGTTTGCAGTTTAATTAGTTTGATCGACTGGTCCGATTGATTCGATTTAATTCCTATTATTTTTTTAAAAATTTATTAAGTTCAAAACGGCGTGGTTTATAAATTTCGGTCCGACCGGTTCACTGATTTTTTCTAGTTCGGACCGATTTTTTCAGTTCAATGATTTTTCGATTTTTTATAACTTAAAAACCAAACCAGTGATCAATTTTCGATTTAACCAATTCGGTCCGGTTTTAACAACACTACTTATTAGAAACCTTTACTAATTCATGTACAAAACAAATACTCAGAATGCGCTAAGAGTTAAAAAAATGTTTTTAAAATTTTTTTATTTAATTGATTGATTTTTATTATTTTTTATAAACTGTTTTTTCAAACCTGCTTCTAAGAAAAATATCAATTTATCTACTTTTAAAAAAAAATAATTTTAAAAATAATATAAAAATTTTTATTCAAAAATATTTTTGAGAAACTCAATCCCAAATAGAATCTCAATAATTTATTTAAAGCGTTTGACACCTGATGAAACGTTACTTATAACAAAATATATTTTGATAATTTTTTCAAGAGTCACCCATAAACAAAATATTGCTCAAGTTTTTTTTTTTTGTGTTGGGAGGCATGAAATCTAATATACCTTTATGCTCTGCGTGAAACTTAAAAATTGTGTGTGTATTTAGGTCCATGTGGGATGTCCCTTGCAAGTTTATCAAAGATGTGAAAAAAAGTAGTGTTTTCTGGTTCTACAACTTTCATGTGAATTGTTTTCTAATTCTTCAAGTGTAAGCTAAGAGGTAAAAAAGTAAATGCAGTTCTTGAATCTTTCATATAGTGTTGAATTATTGCACTTTTAAATAGAATAAAATAAATAATTCTCTTCAGCAAATGTGTGATTTTAAAAATAAATTAAATACTCACTTAGGTGAGGTAGGTGAAGATATGAATTTCTGGTCATAAATTAAATGAATTAGGAGTATATAACAATGAAGCTACAAATGGTGGTGGGTTGGACCATAATGTATTCTTTGGCATGCATGTGGCTGGTAGCTATCTATTATTTCCTTCAATTACTTTTCCAACACCTCTGGCCAAAAAAAAAAAAAAAGAGTTACTTTTCCAACACTAAACCCAATGCCTTCTTTTTTAACACCAAAATGTTCATAAATTATCATACTTGGTATTTTTTTTTTTTTTTTTTTACAAAGATGATAATAAAATCTAAATAAAAAGCAATGTTTTTAAATCCGATCGAACTTTGAATAGGTGAAAATAAAATATCACGAATCAAAGGTTGAATTAGGATTGAACTGAAATTTTAAATAATATCATATATTTATTATTTATATATTAAAAATAAATATAATATACATATAATTAAAATTAGTAAATATTAATAGAGCAACTAACGAACGTTATTTAGAAGTAATGAATATTACTGAAAAGTAACAAACATTACATGTCATTTTCAACACACGTTACCTATTTTTTGTCATAAAAAAACACTGTTTTGTATTTTTTTTGGCATAAATAGAGGTGTAAGTGAGTTTAACCAACTCGTGAGCTTTTTCAGATCGACTCAGAAATTACTCAAAATCAACTCGATGTAAGTAGAGTCGAGCTGAAGCTCGAGCTAGTAGTTCGACGAGTCGAGTTCGAACTCTATATTACTCGACTCACGAGTCTAATCGAGCTTTTATATATTTACCATTATACCGTTTATATATTATTAATCGATTCTAAACAAACCGAGTTGAGCTCGAGTCAAGCTCGTGTTTGGTATTGTGTCGACTTGATTAACTCCTTACTCGTTTAAATTCAAACTCAATTCGATTAAACTTGAGCTCAAACTCCAGTTTTTAGAATCGAGCTCGAGTTCGAGTACTCTAAAACTCGACTCGATCTGGCTCGTTTACACTCCTAGGCACAAAACAACATCGTTTTGTTTCTTTTTATTGGTAAAAAAAAAACCAAAATCTGTTTTATCCAGAAAATTCGGACCGGTTCGTCCAGATCACTAGCCTTCTCGATTTTACTAGGTAACCCGATCTGACCTGTGGACTGATTTTTGATTGAATTGATCAAATTAGTCCAAATTTGAAAATAGAGATAAAAAGTATTTTTAATGTACAAGACTTTTTGTTTGATAAGAATAAAAAGAATTATTTATCGTATATATTTTTTTATTTCAATTTTTTTTTAAAACATTATTTTCATAACTTGAATTCTTAATTTTTTTTAATAATGAATGAAAATTTTAAATTTAAATTCTTGATTTTTTGACAATAAATAATGATGATCAATCCTATGTTACGACAAGATTCACACCCTCAAAATAAAATGTAAATTTGTTATTAATTTTAATGATAATAAATAGGGTTTAAGCTCTCATAATTTGAGAATGCTCTTGAATTAATTATTTCATATCATCTATATTTTGAAATACTATCCCTCCATGTATAAATATTTGCTTTTAGGGCTAGGAGGATATTTCCCTTTTGAACATCATGATGTGTAGTTAAGTTTGGTAGTTGTAGCGGTTGGTCTTTAGTCTTTACACTTGTAACAAAGCTAGTGTGGTAGGAAGAATATAAGTACTTTTTGCCTTCACAAAAGCAAACAATTTAAATAAAAAAAAATGAAAAAAATCAGTACTAAATACTAATATAGTGATGTTGCTAGTTGTGTATGGGAACAAAGAAAGTTCTTAGATATGATTCTATCTTTCTTTTTTTAACAAAAAAAATTCTTGTTGGTGAAACATTTTAAGCTTTTTTTTATCATAGAGATTGCGTAAAGCTGAAAACCAATTTCTTTAGGCATGCAAATTTTCATCAAAACAGAATTTGCATGATTTAGTGTATTGGTCCCTACGTTCAACTAACACAGTTTGATAAAGACCAAGCAAGCAAAGGTTCTTCATCATCATAGCAATTGCATGCTGATTTCTCACTAGTTATTCACTTATTTATTAAAAAAATAGCATTATTCTACTTGCAATTATTGGTTTTGATCTAATTGTCAAACCCTTGATCATCAAAATTAGGGAAACAAAATATTTTAACATTTGATTTATGATGCATTATTGAGCAAGAATTTTATGATCTAATTAATGTATCTCTGTTGTTTCCAAATAGACATTCTAACAAAAAAATTTAAGAAAAACATGATGCTAAAATTCGTAGACATGTATATGGATTAATAAGTGAGTAAGTATTAGAATTCATTTATTAAAAATCATTTATAAATTCATGTGTGTATAGACCCATAAATTTTAATATGATATCAAAATTTATATTCAAATGAATTGAGTGACTTGAATTTTTCAGATTCAAATTTTATTAATTTGATAATCATAAAGATAAAATCTCTCAATATAGAAAATTCATTTTCACACCAAATTAATATGCATCACCTCTCACAAAAAATGAACTTCACTTGTATGATATATATTGATAGGTAGAAAAGATTGTATCAAATTGCTAATAATTTGTAAAGGGTGGTTTAAAGTTTTGAGTAAGTTTTACTTATTCTACGCGCATATACTAATTCGATGAAATTTCAACAGCAATTATAAAAGGTATATGTCAATTCAAGAAACATAAACCAATTGAATTTTTCACATTGGCAATAGATACTCAATTCATAACAAACCATTTATTATTTTTGCAGATCACAATCATCATCAATATGAAAAAGTGTACTCTTTAAAGGGAATTCTCAATAAATGCATCTTCCAGCTACTTTGAAATTGTAGTTCATGATTTGAATGTTCTTGTGATTTAAAAGCCTAACAGAATAACAACTAATTTAGTTATTGTTCCATTCAATTATTTTATAAATCCACTCTATGAATTAGGTAACAGGTGTTTTCTTATTTTTAAGGGCTTAATTAGCAAATTTATTTTTTTATCATCAATATTATGCAGATCACATCACGATGCATAATATCAATTACGATTTATAAAATTGAATAATACTAACAAGAATAAAAATAAAAATTGACAATTCGTAATTTTTAAAATTCTTAACATTGGGCCTTTTTATCTTTGATTAATCAAAATTTCATTAGTCTAGACTTAGTAAATCTTTATTACCCTCAATGCGGACTATTAGATTCTTTAAAAAAATCCCTAAAAAAGAAAAAAAATTAGTCCAACCAAATTTAAATTATCTTTTCTCAACTCTCTGTAGTAAGCGAATCAGATGTGATCTGATTAGTATTCTTATTCTTTTTTTTAAGGTATATAAAGTAGAAAGTTTTATATTCGAGTTTTCAAATAAAAAAAAATGTCATTAATTTTTTAAGAGAGGTTAAAGAAGAAAATTATCTTTATTATATAGTCTAAAATTTGATATATTAGATTAAAAAAAAAACCCTCTTTGCAATGACATGTTATCATTCGCAATTTGACTATCAATTGTTTTTCCTCTGGTTGCTAACCTGTCAACACAACATTATTTGTGTAAAAAAAATTGCTTTTTAAAAAAGATAAGAAAACCCATTTCTTGATTCTGCCAAAATTTTGGAATTGAGCCTGCAGATTGAGTTTTGATAACCCCATGCCCATAACTATTTGACAAGAGAAATGCAACTGAAGCCATATATATATATATTCCATGATGGAATTTCTGTGTCAAGTCTGAGCAATCACTTAACTGATTTTGGCTGACACTCTTTTAGTCAAAACTGGCTTTAAAGGAAACCATGTCCCTATCCACTTATTCCAAAGTGTAACACTTTCTTCAACAAAATCTGTTGTTCAGGTATTGGCTTCTGTAACCCAACATTTCAACTCCTCCATTATTTTGGTCTTCCGCTTCATCAATGCCCCCAATTGTGGACTGGATTCTCATCCACACCGTTCCAAATACTTCAGGGTGGTTTGGATTGAAATGATGTGAAATGATGAGAATGTTTAAAATATATAAAATGTAAAATGTAAGAAATGTGAAAAATACCTTATTTGATATAATTTTAAAATATATGGATTTTGAATTGAAAAATATGATAATTATGTTTGGATAAAATGTTAAAATCCATATATTTTATATTAAAATTTTCAATTATATCCTTACGTGAATTTTGTAAAAAGTATAATAGTTATATTTTTATTGAATGATAAAATTTAATAGTTTAATAATAAAAAATAAAATTCTAATAATATATATATATATATATATATATATATATATATATATATATATATATATATATAATGAAATGATTATTAAATTATATTTTTAAAAATAAAGATAAGTATAAAATAATTATTTCTTTCAATCAATTTTTTTTATTAAATTTAACCAAATATTAGTAAAATGAGAAATGTTAGTAAATTTTTAGTAAGTATTAATGAAATGGAAAATTTGTTAAATAAAATTTAAGGAAATAATCAAAATAGAGTGTTAGATAAATAATGGTAAAATTAACAAAAGTCACATTCCATCATTTAAAAAAAAAAAAAAGGAATTATTAAAATATCTTATCCTATGAGGTATTTCAAAAAATAATAAAGGATTTCAACAATTTATGGATTATTAAAATCCATGAATTGTTCAACAAAAAAAAGAAACAGTCGACGGAATTTAGCACAATCCAAAGATTGTGTATATTCTCTCATTTACATTCTCTCGATCCAAACATCACCTTACTTTTCATAATTTTCAATATGTATTGTTGAAATAATAGTACATAAATTTGGATCCAATTGATATTTGAATTCGATATTTCTTAGTCCTGAAAACAATTACAGTATCACTAAATCAAAGGCAAATTGATATCTAATTTTTTTTCTTTTTTTTTGTGATGTAATAAATGCCAATTATTTTATATCTTTAAAAGATCTTCGCCATTCTATCCCATATACGCTATCCTATCCAATGGTTAAAAATTAAGATTGGATTATTTATTATCAAAGTTGTTCTTTTATTTATTTATTTATATATATGAGGTCACATTCTGATTGGTATAGCACCATGGGCCATAGCCCTTCAAAATTTGACAAATAAGGTGATATATTAGTGATTTTATACATATGAAAGATCACATGGGAGTAAAGGACCATAGACAAGGATGGTGGGGCACATTTTTTACTCTGTCTTCGTTGGCAAGTTTTTCTCTTCCCACTTGCTTATGGTTATAAGCCTATCTTTCTTCTATATCTCACATACCCACATGCTAATCTTTGCTTCTATGAATCCTAGCCCAAGCTTTATGGCTATGGCCTCTCATTTGTCACACAGCATAGCATGTGATGATCATACTATATCATCCCCTTTTATACATAATACTAAATTGCAAACCCATGTGAATTGTGATCTATCTATCAATAAATCTTGCTAAAGATAAGCATGGAATTCAGCCTAATCCAAATCTTGCATATATGCATATTTATAAGGAAATTTATTTATTTTTTATTGATCATAATTCGATTTTTGGAGTCAACGCTCATAAAATAATTTCTTATTGTTTATATCAAGTACGAGATTGTGCCTTTGAATTCGTCCGAGGAGAAAATTTAATCTCGGTCGATACATAAATTGGCTCAAGAATACTTCTGACTAACAAAACCAATATTATATATCTTTATTTTACTATTTAAATATAAGTAACATTTTTTTACTCCAAATATATAAAGGGTAAATTACTATTTAGTTCTTGAAATTTGACTTAATTAACTAATTTATATCTGCATTTTGAGAAATTAATTAATTAGTCCTTTAATTTTAGTTCCGTCAGACTATTTAGTTCTTTCGTCTAGTTTTTTTACTTTTTTTTAAAAAAATTTATGAAAAATTACTAAAATGTCATTGTATATATAATAAATATAATTTTAATTTTATTATTTAAAAATAAAAAATTAAAATTAATAAAAGTAAATAATATTTATATAATTATATAATAATTATATTTAATATCATTAAATTATAAAATTATTTATTATTATATAATTATTATATATAATAAAAAAATATTTATATTAATAAAATTATATAATTATTAAATAATTAAATGATTATTATATAATTTTATAATTATTATTTAATTTTATTAATTTGAATTTTTTATTTTTATTTTTAAATAATAAAATTAAAATTATATTTATTATATATAGAAGGGCATTTTAATTTTCATAAATTTAACAAAAAAAAGTACAAAAATTAAATGAAATGACTAAATAATCCGACGAAATTAAAATAAATAGACTAATTAATTAATTTTGTAAAAAATAAAAATTAATTAATTAATTAAATTAAAATTTAGAAATTAAATAGTAATTTATCCGAATATCAATATTTCCTACCAAAGGGTAAGTATCATTTTTAAAAGCCCAAAAGAACCAGGCACCAAATACAACAAAGAAAAAATGACAAGAAGGCTGCTAAAACCAGTTGCTAAAGACTGCATAATAGATTGCAACCTCTCACCATATACTGCAGAATCTTGACTTTGTTACCTCACTTAGCCAGACCACTCACAGACTACAAATGCTTCTTTTAATGTATAATTTCCATATATATATTAAAATTATATATATGGAAATTCTTTTATATATATATATATATATATATATAAAGAGAGGGAGAACAGGAATTATCTTTTTTTTTTTTTTTTTTTTTGACAACAGAACAGGAATTAATCTTTACTTAATATTCTCATTTCCTTTTTATATTACAAAATCAGTACTCTATTATATAACACAATATTTGATGATAATTATCTTTGATATTAACAATTATATCATATTTGGAAAAAAAAAAATTATTAGATTAGTAATATTAGGGTTTAGGGTTTAGACTAGTAATATTAGTAGTATAATGCTTATCTTATAAGGCAAAAGATTAAGGAATTAAAAATTCTGCCAATTTTCTTTTAAAGAAACATTTAAAATTAAAATATTATATCATCAATTGGAACCAATAAGAAAATATATAAGAAAAATGAAACTTGTGAAACCTAAATGGCATTTGCAAGTCTTTGACCAAAGACTAATTGTAATAAAGACAGAGGAACAAAGAATACTTTTTTTTCACAATTTAATTGAGAAAAAAAAAAAGGAGAGAAAATGACTCAAAACTATTATTTTTCAACAATCATGCCTAAATTGGTGGCAATCATATGACCAACCAAACCACCAATTTAATTAATTATTTTTCCCAATTGAGAATTTTACATATTTTGGAGGAGAGGAATATAGTATAATTTAGAGTAGGACTGAGCACGGCTCGGTCCAATCTGAAAATTTGAAAATTTCTAGGATTGAACTGAATTTTAGAGATTTTGATTTGTGGAAAACCGAAATTAAAAAAAAAAAAATCTTCGTATTGTATTGTCCCGAAAATTTTGAGACAATACAATTCGGGATCGGTTATTTCGTTTCTGATCCAATTCAATCAAATGCAATACGAAGATTCGGAAATCTTGGAAAAATAAATAAATAAAAATATGTAATTTGTTAATTTATATGATAAAAACAATCAAAATCCAAAATTTATCAATGATTTGAAACAAGAAAAAATATAATTACGGTAAAAATATATAAATATAACTATATTAGTATTTTACTTAATTCAAATAATTTTAATCTTAATTTATATATTATTTAAGGCTAATAAATAATTTCTTATAAGTTATAATCACCTTCTAATTTTTTATACAAACTATTAGCTTATTACAAATAATTTCTTATTGATAATGTATTCCAGAGATGTTAATTAATAAAAAATATTTTTAAAAATTAGAGTATTAGATACTAACAAAATTTTAATCTAAAATTTTATTAGTATCACACAAATATAATTACAATTAAAATGATAATATTACTGCACTTACATATTAATATATCATATTTTATTATTATTACTTATTGATTAATCATAACATATATTACAAGTTTTTTTTTTTAAAAAACATATATGTAGTGAATTTAAAATGTTTAATTGTAATATATGAATATATTTTAGTATTATTAAAATTTAATCCACATTATATTACTAATTTTTTATTAATACAAATTTAATGAACCTAATATTTAAGTTATATAAATATCAATAGTTATATTAAATTGAATTGAGATATATACATTTATAATTATAAATTTATTATTCATCTAAATTTTCTTTTGATAAAATCTTGATATAATTTAATGATTGGTATAATATCATGTATAATCTTATAATTTTTGTGTTATCTATACATATTCAATTACCACTCCTTATATATTATAAATAAAAAACTAAAAAACTTCAGTTATTTCGGTTCAATTTAATTTAGTACATATCGATTCAATTTGGTCTCGTTCTCAGTCTGGATATACGTTAATATCTAGAATCGTACCAAAACATTTCACTCGGTCCAATTCGATTCGGTGAAAGTCAAAAAGTCAACGGTTCAATCCGATTATGGATATTTTCGGTCTGATTATTCGATTCAATTCGGAACTTTTAATATCCGCACTCAACCCTAATTTAGAGGTATTACAATTATCAAAAGACGTTGCCCAAAATTATTTAGAGTGTAAACAAATAATTCATATAATCGATTCTAATTAATTTTGTGATTAAGAATAAATTGAGTTGAGTTGAGAATTTTGCATATATGGATAAAATTTCTTTGACATATATGTGTGAAAGAGAGACTCATAAAATTTATTATAACATGTTAAAAGAAATTAAATTCTTTCTTTAAGAAACTGAATAATAATAATAATAATAAAGTCAGGATATATAAAAGGGCAGTTGCCAGATGATCTTTCCCTACCTAAAATGTTTCCCTGCAAGTAATGCATTTTGAACCATTATTTTTGGAGAAAAGACTTGTCTATGATGAATATAATAATATTATATAGTGTAAAAAAATAAATAAATTAGTATTTTTAATTAATAATATTTATATAATTAATAATTTTTTAAATAATATTTAGATTTCTCATATTATAATTTTTTTAAATAATATTTATATATTGATTAAAAATATATTTTTTTTATTTTTCATTTCCATGAGAAAAAGGTAACATCCCATGTGGTGTATTAATATTTTTCAAAAGCTTTAATTAATGTAAGGTACAGACAGGAATTCAAAATTGAGGTACACACTTAGAATGTTAAACAAGATATATTTATATTCTTTTGTATATGAGAAGTCAACTTCATTAGGGTATTAAGGTCGGTTTGAATAACTTTTTTCTTTGAGTTTATTTAATTAAAACTCTCTTAGATTAGTAATTAATTAATTAAACAAACGTGGAATTATTTTGTTCTAAAGAAACTCACCTGTATAATTTATTTATTTGTCCATGAAATTGCCCTATAATATATTGACTGGTGTTCCAAGTCATTTAGTAGAATCATAATTCCATAAACTACTAAATTTAATTAACTTGTTGATCATTAATATTATTGCTTATTAATAAAATAATATTTTCTTTGTGCATAAATTATAGTTCACTTTTATTTTGCCATAAAAATTAAAATTTTGTGCTTCTTTTACTATTTTACCTTTATTATGACTACTAATAACATTAATTACTTTAAAATAACATGATTGATTATAATGGAGTGGAAGTGCATATTTTGGAAACACAATAATAATTTTAACTTGAAAAGGAAAATGAATTAATTTTTTTGGACATCCCAAAATAAAAATGTGGACTATAATTTGTGAATCAAAGAAGTATTACAAGTAAACTTTCTCCCACATCTACATTTCTCACATTTTTTGTGAAAGCAATAGAATTGCAGATAAACTTGTCAAATTTGGAAAAACATCCATGGAGCCTCATTGGTGAGACTCCTATCTTAAATATTATAATAGCTTAATTTATAGTGATTTTAGCTATAAGGAGAGCTTTCGCTTTAGATAGTTTTCTTTCTTTTGACTCATGAGGGTCGGACTCTCTTGTATTCACTTTATTCTTATTTTTTGTTTTTCTATTTTAATATATTGTAGAGCAGTATTTTAAAAATCAGACCGGACCGACCGGTTCAATCGGTTGAATCGAGAATCGCTGGCCAGTCTGGTTTGGTTCACTGAAAAAACTAAATTTTTTGTTAAACCACCCTTTGACTGGTTTTAACCGGTCGAACCTCTATTAATGAGAACCTGACTAAAAAATTTTAAAAGAGAGAGAGAAATGAAGAGGTTTTATCTAATAAGTCGAACCATTGGTTCAACCGATCCGATCAGTTGAACCGTGAATCGATGACCTGACCGATTTGATCACCGGTCCAATTTTTAAAACACTGTTCTAGAGTTCAGTTATGTGTTGAGGCCACTAAGAATGTGTTAACCTAGTTGAGATATTTGAGTGCGTCTCTAGATTTATGAACTCTAATCTTTTACTTTAAAAAAAAAAAAAAGAGTAAACTTTCACCCACTATATTAAAATTTTCTTTTTAATTTAGTTAAAAATAAATTATTCATACCAAAACGTAATAAATGTGGAGAATGCATCCCTTTATAATATGTCTCCCTAAATCAAATTTTAATTAACATGTAATACCCTTACTTGATACTAGTTATATGTATAAAAATATATGTGAATATGTCTGATAAATATCATGATATGTGCCCAAGTTAATAATAAATATGTGAATTAAGTTCCATGTCAAGAATGTATGTGTAAATTTTTTCACATCCTACGTGAGATGAATTGTTAAGTAATTGATAAATTAATTTTGAATTATAAAGATTCTAGTGAATGAGACGCAAACGATATGAAATGAAGGTTATACTAAGTGAGGGTGACCTCGTATGTTATTAAATGAATATTCTCGAAATTAGAATGATTTGAATTTTTAATTCTTTTAAAATAGTGGCTTTATATAGAAATATATTTTCTTTTATTTTTATATTGACATTCAAAGTTATATATAATTATGAATTAATATTTGAATATTGATAATTATTATATTAATATATTGATATAATTATTATATATTGACATTTAAGATTATATATTGATTTTTTTATATTGTTATATTGATATTTGAAATGATATCAATTTATTCATATTTTTATATTAATATTTGAAAATATATTGATTTAATTATATTTAATATTGATAATTGGAAATGATATATGTGTGTGTGTGTGTGTGTTTGGTATCTTGAATATATTCAACAGGATACAGCCTGTATACTCGCCAGAAAATTTAAAGTTAAATGATGGGATGCATTCTAAAAAAAAAAAAAATTCCAAAGACAAAGTTCATGCATGGCTGGCCAAACATGGATTCATGTCAGTTCCATCCAATGTCAGTACATTTCTTAGTCAAAAGTCTCACGCACAAGCCTTCTTGCTGCAGCATCGACTCTTGAAGAGTATTTTTCCACAATGAAACAACTTATGCAAAGCAGTGCTACTTCACAAGCTGAATCATCTGGTGCTGAGTCTGAAGAACCTATCGTCAACCTTAATGATGAAGATTTTGATGCCCAGCCGTTCATTAACCCTCCATATTTTTAAATTCTATGTAATTTACTTTCATCTTTTGTAATTAGTTGATTTTACTTTCTGTAAAAACAAAAGTAAATGTAAAAGTAAAAAAAAAATAAATAAATAAAAAGCATATTTATTCTTGTCTGCCATAATATCAAACAACCCTATCTTTTCAACTTTCGGTGCCATGTGAAGACACAGTCTATAGCTCATGTGTTCAAGAGCCCCTCTATCAAATCAATCAGTTCTATGTTTTGGAAGACAGCCTTCTATTATTTCTATATAAGGCAAAATCTCTTTTAGAACAAGGATCGTGCATTTTGAAAAGAGAAAATATAGAGAATAAGAAGCTCATGTGCTGAGCATATCCCTTATCATATATCCTCTGTAAAACCCTCTCAATTACATATATCTCTGTTTTACAAAATATTGTAAAACCAGTTCATTTAATAAAGGTACATTTTCATATGATTTTATATATTTTTATATATCTTGTTTAATTTTAAATTTATTATACATCTGATCATTTCTTAATTTTGCTCTGTGCTCGCCTGTAAATGATCTTGCATACCAGAAAACTGTTCATACATACATCCTGTTTTCTATTTTCATTTTCATTTCATATACATACAATTTGTTTTATCATATCATATCTACCCTTAGATCCAGTCGGTATGTGGTTGTTAGAATATATTCCCTAGAGCTGTGTATATATTTATGTAAATGTAAAGCAACATTATAATTAATGGCAATAAATATATGTTTGTATAAATCAATTGTTCCATTATATTAAATATATATTTATAGTCCATTAGTATTTTGTGAGAGGATTTATTCTCAAGTGTTGAGAATATGGATGATAGATCGCTCTTAAACAAATACTTTAAATGTTCATAGTCATAGGAATAATGACTGGGCATCATTAATTCTAGAGAGACCGTCACCTCTATTTGTATTCTATAATCAGTATGTGATACTTATGATTATAGAAGTAGTGAGCATCATGCTGCTTGACAAAAGTTGTCGATATAAATATGTGGATATTCATGTGATGAATGATTGAACTGTGACATTAGATGATGATAGCATGGAGTTTTATTGCTAGTAAATAAATTATCATCTAGGTCAAAATTATACATACAGTCTTTTGACTTGAGGGACACTGTATCTCATTCAATGGTAGTTGGGATTTATTACTGCTTACATACTAATGCTATTCATGTAAAGGTATATGGCATGTGATGGTTCTAACTAGTTATGTATGGAGGTAACTGATCGCCAAGAGAGAATTCATTAACTTGAATAAACGAGGAAGAAATCCAATGCTATCTGATTATTCTTGATAATCAAACCCTTGGCCGAGGTAGTTCAGATTCACTAGAAAGGGTTTCTAGTTGGAATTAATTTATCAAGAATTAGAATCGAGATATAGACATATGATTAAAGTATATTAGGGTTTGGCAAATCCATGACCTTAACTAAGATTGACATTTCGTAATGAAGGGATTTTAGTGTACATTAATTATGATTGATGGTCCATGAAATGAACAAGTAATCAAACATTCATATTCATTCTAATTAGGTAGTCATGATATGTTTTGCTAGACGTTACTTATGACTTATGGGACTAAGGGTGAAATAGGGATTTCACATTAGTAGATAAAAATGTTTTCTCAATCCCATTGCTAATTAGACATAAACCTAGAAAGTCACATACCCAAAACTAATTATCTTTCAAGCATAAAAGGTTTACCATAATAATTAATTAAAGTAATTAATTAATTAAATAGTAATAAAATGATTGAGCTTGTAATTAAATTTATAAGGACCCTAGCATGTCCTGAAGTTTAAATCCGCAAATATTTCTTTATCAATTAAATCCTAATTTATATAGATATAAATTAAGAAGGATTAAATTGATTAAGTCTATGGATAATTAAATGAAATTAATTTTGAGCTTAATAAATAATACTAAATAGCTAAAGCCCATATGTGATATGGAGATAGCTTTTTTAGGGGTTAAATGATTTTGCTAACACTAAAGCCCATATTATGGATTTAGGGGTTAGAGATTCTCAACAACCACAAAGCTCATATGATGAGTTTAGGAGTTGGAGAAAATCAATAACTCTAAAGGCTATGTATTGGGTTTAGGGGTTAGAGAAAATCAATAAACTCTATAGCCCATGAGATGAGTTTAGGGGTTAGAGATTTTCTACCAAGCTCAAAATGGTAATTTCCACTTTTAGGCTTAAGTGAAATATTCATTAAATCAAAAGAGTAAAATGGACATTTCATTTTTAGCTTAAAGTCAACTATAGCAACTCAATATCAATTTTGCTTCTTTAATAGCAAACAAAAGGTTCTTTGGCTATTTAAGGGAAATGATGGTGTTGCTAAGGAGACTAATGAATCATCATCTTCTTCAAGTGAGAAAGCTTTGAGATTAAGAGTTGAAAGGAAAGAAAGAAGAAGTGTTCTTTAATTTTCTTGTTTTTTGTGAAAGAATAAAAGCTTCTTGAAAAGAGTTGATCTATTCATAGCAACTAAAATATTGCCTAATATGCACCAAGAAGGGGGGTTGAATTGGTGGGTAATTTTAAAAAAAAAATTAATTGAACAAGTAAGAAAGAAAAGAATGAACACAATGATTTATAGTGGTTCGGATTATAACCAATCCTACATCCACTCTCCAACCTCAATTGGGTATTTCACTATCAATGGAGTTTTACCAAGTTCATTCCCAACTTAGTGTTTAAGCTTACACCAAACTTTACAAGTATTTTCCTAAGGCTCACACTCAAACCTCTTAAGTGTTTTCACTAGGCTCACACTCAAACCTCACTAGTATTTCCATTAGGCTCACACTCAAACCTCACAAGTGTTTTCACTAGACTCACACTGAAACCTCTCAAGTGTTTTCACTAGGCTCACACATAACCTTTACAATAGAGAATGATTTGTGAAGAATGAAACTAAACTCACTCTTGTAAATAGCTAGTACAAAAGATAGAAGACTGTAATCAATCTTAGAATAAATTTGAACACGCATAGATGATAAATGAAATTTTTGTGTTCTAGCTCAATGAACAAATAATTTTGAGTTTGAGAGCTTTGATTTATTTGTAATATATGTTCTTGATGTATGAAAATTCTCTATATTTCACCTTGAGTCTTTAAATATATATAGGTCTTTATTCCATGGTTAATCAACCATTTTAGTACTCTAAAAACGGTACTAGACAAGTTCCAACAGCTATATAACGGATATATTCTAACGGCTAGTTCCAATGGCTATATGCTATATTCAAAAATTCAAAATCTTGAGTTATACAACTTTAAACGATGATCCATTTTTTTTTTTTGGGAACTTTAAGCAGTCTATTACAACTTTATAGATTTAAGAAATTTCAAAATAATCCATCTTCATACTCTAAAAAATTAGAATATTTTATGGCTTATCTAGTCATGACAGTTTGAACATGCTTCAGTATTTCACCCAATGCTTCTTTTATATACCTCAGATTGATGCAATGATTTTTGCATATGAAATTAGATTTCCAGAACTACATATTAAAAGAAGGGTATGTTCAAAATCACTTCGTAGGATTAACGCCATTAATTTTAATTGACATCATCTGCTGTGACCCAGTCTGACAGTTTGAGCATAATTCAATAAAAAATTCAAAAATCTATTTTCCAAGCTTCAAAAATTATACCAATTTTTGTTTTGGAAACTAGACTGATGTAGCTATCCATCCATATATGGCTTGCATTTATAAACTCTCTCAAATAGTACAGTTTATTTTTCAAACTTCAGTCAATAGTTTTACTTCCATGGAGATGTTCTTGATCTTCACATTTAATTTCTTTATTGCATCAATGACAATCAAATATTACTTACTAACACCAGCAATACTAAACAAACTTATTAGTAGTAATAATATTTTGCATTATCAAAATCACATATGAAACTTTGGGGTCAACATAAAAGAAATCCAAATACTAAAGGTTTGCTAAAGTAAGGTCTTGATTTCATTTGAACTACCAAAGAGAGGAAATCAAGAAATCCAAAGGAAACCAAAGGTAGCTTGAAGGTGAAAGCTTGGTGTGGAAATTCTAGAGGCTCAACATTTGGGAAACTTAAAGAAAAGTAAAGATTCAAAGTTCTTGACTTTAACAGGTAATATGATTATCACTTGTACTTTCTTTTCTTACATATGTGGTTTACACATTAATTAAAATTGATTGTTTGAATGTTTATTGGATTTAAAGTTAGGTGTTGTGAAATTTTAAATTGTTTGAAATTTCACCTACCAACTAGCTTCCGCTTAATTTGCGTCCAATATTCCTTCAGGCAAATGCCCTTCGATGTTTAAGTCAGCTTGTGGACTTTTTGCGAGATTGTAAGGAAGAAAATGTGCTTCCTTGTAACCTAATGTTCTTTGAGTAAGAAGAAAGAGATAAGAGAATGTAGAGTAAGCTACCTCCAGATGAGAGTGTATTCCTTCTTTTTATGCTTAATAGCGTTCGTAGTGGTTGGTGAAGCGCGGGTATCTGTAATGCCCCGAACATTCATGTACTAACTTTTAATGGATGATATGAATGATTTGCAAATGTTGAATCATGTATAATAGTGTATTACATTGATTGGAATTGAGATATGGACTTAAAGACTTGAGTTTCACTAAGCAGT
>CATKHJ010975757.1:0-26276 GCA_949750685.1 Vernicia montana
GAAATGGATTTACAAAATGGGTTTTGAACTTTCTTACTTTAAAGAAAATGGGTTTCAAGATCTCTCATTTTAGTGAAAATGAGTTTGATCAAAGATGGGTTTTAAAGATTCCTTGGTTGATCTATGTTTTGAGTGATAAAATGAGTTTAACTTTGCATAAATTGCATATTTAGAAGTGATTTTGCTTTGAAAATCAAATGGGTTCTTCTTTCAAGCAACTTGAAGGTTTTCTAAAAAAAAACCTACCCAGAATGAAGGTACGCCCATGTTACTGGGCGTACCATTCATTCTGTGAGGCAGAGGAAGGGCACGGGCAAGGGTACGCCCGTACCCTTGGGTGTACCATTGCCACTGCCAAAAAAATTTTGGGATACGGGCAGAGGGTACGGGCGTATCAATTGGGAATGCCCAATTTCTGCATGCTTTAATTTAAATCATTGGCATGCTAGTTTGTCATATATGATTAATGTGGAGCATAATTGAAGGGAATTGGACATTGGTCCAAGGTCTATTAGACCCAATAGTGAAGTATGAGTATGAATTGTAATGGCATGAAATGTTCATTAATTGTGTTGATAGTGATTGCATGCTAAGTATAGAACTAGAAGTATGGGGATTAGAATTTATCATGGTTCTATAAATAAGTTAGGAAATGATGATCTAATTGTGGTTATTGGAATGGTTCATATAGAACCCAAGGACAAAGAACAAGAGGAATCGAGCGATCATCATTTCTGTTTGTGTTGAATAGGAGCAAAGGAGTCCTAAAGTGAGTACATAATAGTCAATGTGTTATGGGCGTCATTCTATTGTATGACCATATGTTCATCGAAACTATTTGATTACTTGATTGAACTTATGTCCATTGATATCTATTCATGAACCCAAATATGTTAAAACATCAACTTGAGACCTTCGGTCTACTTTGCATTGATATAAAGATAACATATTGAAACCCGTACTCCATTATGAGTACTATAGTTCATTTGATTAGCCCAAATGCTATCTATTGTTGAAATGTTATAAAGTTTATAAAGCAGAAATCCTCATCTGATGTGGAGTATACATCAGTCATGTGCACATGGTAAAGAAATCCCGACAGATAGGGAGATAGTATCTGCCCTAGCTAGGAAGGGGGTCCTAGCCGGGAAACCTGATCAGTTTTTCGCTTGACTTGTTGTGATGAGTGTGTGAAGCTTTTAGCCGACACTCAATCTATATGTGAATGGGAACATATCGTTCTCGAATGTATAATTTCTGCTAAAATAAAGTAAATTGTGCTTAATTGCTTATTCATTGGATCTATTTATTGATTTCATAAATGAATCTCATTGTGAAAATTTTGATTATCTAATTGTTTATATTGCCTAAAAAGTCTTGAAGCTATTCTATTTGCATATTCTATATTGTATCTAGCCGGCATAACATATTGATCTATTGTATATTCACTGAGATTTATATCTCACCCTTTTGTAATTTATCTTTTCAGGTGCTATAGAGGTTGAGACGAGGTAAAACTCAAGCATCATCTTCTCGCTTGGGAATTGCATTGTCCATGTTCATTTTGTCATTTTGATTATATCATAATGAGTATGTATCTCCAAGAGTTAAGTCTAGAGTTTCATGGTCATTGTGATATTGAGATGTTTATGATGGTTCAATTCTGTATATTCATTTTAGGACTGTAATATATAATATATTATTGTATTGTATTAATGGAATACATTTAATGTGTGGATGATATGGATTGGTTATAGTAATGTGTTTGAAGTTCTGATCTGGGAATAGTTGTATGCATGATTGGATATAGATTAGTACGGGGTTCTACGGGTTTTCGGTGGCTTTACGCCTACCCATGCCCTAAGACCGTCGCAGCTTGAAAGTCGGGTCGTGACAATAAAGTTCTAGCGAGAGAAGAAATTGAAAAAAAATATAGTCTATTAAGACTAAGGGGGTGTTTGATAAATCCAATTTATTATTTAATTTAATATTTTTAGCACTTATCAGTTTTAAGATAATTTGATAATATAAAATTGTTCCAACTTAAAATTTTCAATTAAGTAAAAAACTAGTTAAAATGGTAAGTTAAAATATTTAACTTAAAATTTATGTGAACACGCTCAGCTATTAAATTTTTATAATTTTTTATTCAAGTGACTTTTATACCCTTAACATATTCTTAAATATTCATTTAAAGTTTAATAATTTTTATTTTTTAAAAATTTATGAGAAATATTATCCTAATATGATTGTTATTTCTAAATTTTTTTATTTATGATTTTTATTTTTTTAAAATTTTAAATTTGTGTTTAATAGTTAAAACTTAAATATTATTATCACATGGTTAATTATGTCCAATAAAAAAAATTTAATAATTTTCTATAATAATAGTTATCAAACAAATTAATTATATTCACTGCTTAAAAATTTCAGTATTTATTATATTCAGTGCTTAAAATTCAACACTTAATTTTCAACGCTTAATTTTTAATTTTACCAAACACTGTCTGACTCCTAAGTATTAGGGATGGCAACGGGGCGGGGGTATCATCCCCCATCCTCATCCCCATTTTAGTAGGGAATCTTCATCCTCATCCCCATCCCCATCTCCGTCTTACAGGGACAATTTAGTCCCCATCCTCGTCTCCGCAGGGATCTCCACTTGAATTTTTTTTTTGTCTTATTTTAATTTAATTTTAGATACTTTTAGATAGTATAATCTAATATATAAAAATTTAAAAATTAGATTTTAATTAGGTTTAAACTCACAATATATATATAATTGGAAATATTTTGATTACTAGTATTACTTATATATTTTATTAATTTTTTTATACATTACTTATATATATGTACTTATTAATATATATATAGTATTACTAATATATTTTTTTATATTTATAAAATTCATAAATAATAGTTGAAAAATAAAAATAAATTTATTTAGAAAATGTTAACATATTAAGACATACAAAGTATCAATCAAAGAAAATTAAAATATAAATACGCCTAATATATTAAAAATGTTCTGTAATTTTATTTAATAAAATATTAAAAAATTCAGCATATATAAAAATATGAGAGTAATTAAATAAATTTTTTTAAAGTTGTCATGATATGATAAAATTACAAAGAATGAGTGATAAAATTAGAAATCATAATATATATATATATATATATATATATATATATATATATATATATATATATATATTAGGAATAATTATGTAAATATAATATTTGGTCCCCATTGGAATGGGAATGGGATCCCCGCGGAGTGGGAAATACACTCTCCGTCCCTGTCCTATCTTTGCTAATGGAGAAGAAATATCTCCTATCTCCATCTCCATAGAGATAAAATTCGAAAAATCGCACCCTCATTCGAGACAAATTCTCACAGAAAACGAGAATTCTTTGCCCAATGCCATCCCTTACATCTCCCCAATACAAAGTCAACATAAGTTGCTAACTAATTTATATAGTTAGGTGGCTTCCCGGAAGACTTGAGAAATATCAATACTTCATTCTTGATTCGACGTACCTATGCTTATTAATTGATGGTGGTTTCGATCTGATGTACCAATTCACTCTGCTAACTTGGTATACCGAGTTCCCTAAATAATGTGCTTAGTATAGCCGATCAAAAATTACATCATAAAGCATGTATTCAGTGAAATCAACATGGAGATATAGACATTGTATCATCTCCAAGGCTAAAACCACCATTAAGGTAATAGTCAATTACACGTTGCAGAACCCATAGGCTGAAAATACATTCAAGAACGAAAAACAAAAAACCAATGACGTACAATATCCCAATCAAATTGTGATCAAAATAAACATCTATTGCAGTGGTCAATCCAGTAATAGAATAATCCATCAAAGGATTAAACGAAGCAAATATGCAGATGACAATATGAACAAGATAGAAGAAGAAAAACCGTTTAATCCTCGAAGCATTTTGATTTTCAAGAGAAAGACTCAGCGGACGATACCATAAATCATATGCTGCTACAATACCAAGTAGCAGATAAGCAATGGCCAAGTATAAATTTTGTGTTTCTTCTTTCCCAGTCTGTATCCATAACATAGTAACAGACATTAGATTCCAAGAAAGACATAGAATTAGTCCCAAATATGATGTATAGGCATCATAATCCAACTCCTGCGGAAGACTTAGCATTTCATTTGAATTGTCATAAAAGGGGTTGACTAATTTGTTGAAGAGAGTAGTATAGTAATGGCCAGCCATGAGAAGCTTGTTTAGATATGCACAAACTCTGTAAGCACCTACTGGATATGGAAACTTTAAAATATAGAAATACACAAAGAGACAGAGAGAGAAAAAAGCTTGTTTAGACTCCAGAGGAAGACGAAGAAATTTTTGAATAGAATTCAAATACAGGGAAAAGCTTTATATAGAATAGAGGAAGCAAATTTTAGGAAAGAAGAAATTGATAGTGGACTTGGTTACAGGTCTATTCGTATACACGTAATAGGAAAGTGAAAAGGAAATTATGAGGAAGATGGTATTTTTCTTGCATAATAATTTTTTTTTATTTTGAATTTGACAAAGTCAGAATTCAAGTATGAATTTTTTTGATGAAACATCTTAGAAGTAGGGAAGGGAGGAAGATAGAATTCTTAGCTAAGGGGCCAAATGTGTGTGTAATTTCTATTCTTTAAATTTTTTAAATTCAAACCATGAAATTTGTTTCTTGCTTAATTTTTTATATTTTTTCTATGAATAACCTTACAATTTATTAATAAAAAAAACTCAAAATTTGTTAAATGAGACAAATTAAGTATTCAATTCAAAAAAATAAAAAAAATGATATAACAGATATAATTGAATTAGTTCAATCCCTCATTTAAAATTTCTTTTGAAATTTACGTAATAATAAACCATTATATACAAATTATACATTATAAAACAATTATAATTCTAAGTTAAATTGTTCAAAACTTTAATAATATTAAATTTAATTTTTTTTTTGTCAATTCTTTCCTAATTTAAAATTTTAGTTCAAATTCTACCATAAAACTAAATTTAAAATAATAATAATAATTCCATATTAATTTGAAAGGTAAAAGTGAAATTAATGCTTAAATTTTATTATATCATATTATCAATTTAATTAATCTTTAAATTTCGATCGAAATCAATGGGGTTCTTAAACTTTATGAATTTGGTAAACTACAAATACTTTAATTAATGTCTCAATTAATCAAATTTGTAAAGTTAAAAAGTTTAATTAATTTCAATCAAAATTTTAAAATATGATATAATAATTTTAAGAATCAATTTGGCTTTTTGACCTTTTAATTAATAAAATTGTTCTAAAGATTGTGATTTAGGGTACAATTGCAGCTAAGTTTTTAATTTAGGGTATAACAAACAATATATATATATATATATATATATAAAATTACAAAATGTGCAACATTAAGAGTATATTTATTTATTAAGCTATTTTTGAAGTGACAAAAAAAAAACACTAACACAAAAAAAAAAATCTTTTATGTTGTTATTACAATGCTTGAAAAATGAAAACAACAACACCACCAAGTCACCAAGCTTGCGTGAATGCACTTCCCATATGATTCCAAAATGGCAGCCAAATCGCAAGAAACTTTGCTTATTAGGTTTGACATTTTGAGGCCTAGCTGATGTTTTGCTGAAAATTGAATGCTTGAAAGGTAAAATGATAGGCCCAAATTACAAATACAAAACCTTTCCTTTCTAATCCTTCCAATCATTTTAATTTGAATTTACATACGAAAAATTATTCAATGGATTCGATAAACCTACTCATTAAAATGATTTGGTTTTCGATTAATTAAATATACCAACACTTTATTAAGTTGATAAATCAAAATATTTTTTTAAAAAATGTAGTATACCGGATTCATTGAATAATTTCATTAATACACATAATCATAAATTACATTATAAAGCATGGATTCAATGAAATCATCATGGAGCTACAGATATTTTATCATCTCCGTCGCTAAAACCACCATGATGGTAATACACATATACACGTTGCAGAACCCAAAGGCTGAAACAATATTCAAGAAAGAAAAACATAAAACCAATGAAATACAATATACCAATTAAACTATGACCAAAATAAACATCTATTGCAGTAGTCAATCCAGTGATAGAATAATCCACAAAAGGATTAAATGAAGCGTATAAGCAGATGGCAATATGGATGACATAGAAAAAGTAAAACCAATTAGCCCTCGAAGCATTTTGATTTTCTTCTCCAAGAGAAAGACTCAGCGGACGATACCATAATCCATATGCTGCTACAACACCAAGTAGCAAGTAACCAATGGCCAAGCATAAATTTTGTGTTTCTTCCCCACCCTGAATCCATAACAGGGTAATAGACATCAGATTCCAAGAAAGACACAGAATGAGTCCTAAATATGATGCATAGGCAACATTCTTCAACTTCCGGGTTTCATTTGAAATGTCATATTGGTTATTACTGGAAAAGGGATTAAGAAGACTATAGTAATGGCTAGCCATGAGAAGGTTGGTTTCAACCGCAGTAAACACCTACTGAATATGGAAACTTTAAAATATAGATATGCACAGATAGAGAGAGAGAGAGAGAGAGAGAGAGAGAGAGAAACCTTGTCTAGACTCCAGAGGAAGAAGTAGAAATTTTGAATAAAATTCAAATACAGGCTAAGGCTTTTTATAGAATAGAGGAAGCAAATTTGGGGAAAGAAAGAAAGAAATTGAGAGTGGACTTGGTTGCAGGTCTAATCATATACACGTTTTAGAATAGAAAAGTAAAATATGAAATCTCGAGGAAAAGGGTATTTTTACTGTATAAAAAAATTAATTCATTTCGAATTAGACAAGTCAGCTTGAATATCAAACGTCAATGGATTATATATATATATATATTAAAAAAAAAAATTAGTCTTTTGTTATGAAGAAGCTACAAATAAACCCCTCAACCAAATTTTAAAATACAACAATGCGCACACCGTGGCATAGTTTAGTTGTAAGTCCATATTTCTTTGGACAATAAATTTATAATCGATTCTTCCTTCTCCAATACTAAAAAAAAAAAAAAAAAAAAAAAAATACAACCATGCCAACTACACTTAGAAGCTTAGCCTAATGCTAATGGTAATACTATCTAACTTGGAAAAAATAAAGTTCAAATTCATCCTACAACAATATTTTTAAAAGAAATGCCAACCAATTCCATGCTTAAAACAAATACATTAAGATGGTAATTTCCGCTTAACAGTGAGATATAAGGAGGTTTTAAATAACGGTATAGTGAATTAAATAATGATAAAATGATTAGCAAATTAATCCAAATCAACAAGAAAATAATTGTACATTAAATTAATAAACATTTAAATAAACATAATCTAAACTATATAAGCTCAAATTACATAATATATTTATGAATAATGCATAATAACAATAATTAAATTACATAAATTTCTAATAAAATACTGTCTTGACTTAAAATATAAATATATATATATATATATATATATATATATCAATCTTATTTTACTAATTCATGAGAGGAAAAATTACGTTATTCAAGATGAATAAAATGATAAAAAAAAAATATTTCATATTTTAAGCAAATAAAGTAATATTAAAAAATAAATAGATCACAAAATTAACTAATTACCAAAAAAAAAAAAAAAACAATTAAAGTAATGGAAATTCTTATATATATATAACAAAAAGCCATCAATAATGTTTGTAAACTCATTTCAGCCGATTATTATTAATATGACAAAGGCCTTGTAAGAATGTCATTGAAAATAATTATATACTATGATAAAACATTAAAATGGTGTAGATATAGAGATAAAAGATAGGAAAAGAATGAGTCTATGAGTCCATCATAATCTTACAAAACCATATACAAATAAAGATGAAAAAATAAAAATAAAATCTTACATGCTCATGATATAAAATTCAACCAATAATTTATGCTCATGGATAAAAATTTTACAAAGAAATGAATTTTGTAAAAACTATCAATAATGTTCTAAATACATTGAAATATATATATATATATATATATATAAAAACAATATACCAATAATTTATATTAATAAAATATTAAAAAATATAAAATAATAGTATTTTTAACCAAAATATTCATAATTTACCAACAATACCATATCTTTACCAACAATACCCCAGAAATTCTGAAAAAAGGTTGGATTCATGCCATCCGGACTCAGGGATTTGTCTAGATGCATGCTGAACATAGCACTTTTTACCTCATTGGCATCCACCGGAGCCATAAGAGCTGTGTTTTGACCATCAGTAACACATTCAGAAATACAGCTCAGTACCTGGGCACTATCACACCCCTTTGATGAAAAGAGATATGTGAAATAATCTCTCATAATTCTCTGCAGCTCGCCCGCTTGATGTTGCCACTGACCATTTTCATCCCGAAGTTTACATATGCGATTGCCTTTCTTTCTAGAAGAAGCATAAGAGTGGAAAATATGTGTGTTAGAATCGCCTTCTTTAAGCCAAAACTGTTTGACCCTTTGTTTCCAATAGGTTTCTTGTTGATTCAAAATGGTATGATAATCAGAATTAGCTTGCTTGAATGCCTCAACCCCATCTTTGTCCCTTCTATGGTGATATTGCTTTATGCGCGTCCTGCAATCTTCAAGCCTGCCACGGAAATCTCTAGTCATTCGCGCGCGGCCGCCACCACCCCCACCCCCGACATCTAGCCAATTCCAACCCACAAAGCTTGATTCTTCTTTGAATCTCACAACCACAACTCTGAACCCAGCAATTTCGAACAACATCCCTACAGTCTCGCTCCTTTAACCAAATATTTTCAAATCGAAACCGACGAGACTTAGGCACATAAATAGACTTTTTTTAAATCAAGATAAATGGGCAGATGGTCTAATGATGTTGTATCAAAAGACCACAATTCAGCTTCTCTAAACATATTCATCCACGATCTAGAAGCCAACCCCCTATCAAGCTTCTCCTCAACCCAGTCGTTTGACCCTCTACTCCTCTCCCACGTAAACTGATTACCATGAAGACCCAGATCAAAGAGCCCACTATCAGCAACGGCATTACAGAACCCATTGATTAAGCAACGAGGGTAGGCCGCACCACCTCTCTTTTCCGATTGAGCCATTATATCATTAAAATCCCCCATAATACACCAAGGGAGACTCGTTAACTCAGCCAATTGACGCAGCAAAGACCAAGATTCACTTCGCCTATTCCTCTCAGGGCATCCGTAGAAACCAGTAAAGCGCCATTCTCCCAACTGCTCGATACTAACTTTAACATCAATATAATTTCTAGAAGAGCCCAATACTGAGACCATATCCTTCTCTTTCCATAATAGAGCCAATTCACCACTATGGCCTTCACTATCAACAACATGTAACCCACCATAGCCCAATTGGGCCTGTACCCACTCTAACCTTTATTGTTTAACTAAAGTTTCACAAAGAAAAATAATGCATGGCCTAAATTTATGGACTAAGTCCTTTAAGAGACGAATTGCACAAGGGTTGGCCGAACCCCTGCAATTCCATGCTAAGGAAGTCATTGCGCTCCCAAATCCCACCTCTGTTCCATATTTTGAATCCATACCATTTGATGGGCACCCAACTACTATTACCACCTCAGGCCCACATGTTGTGTCCATATGATCTATCATGTCCACCCCCTCTTCCATACGACGCCGCTTGGTATCCATCATTATAAGTCCATCAATTATTGTTTGTTGACCCGAAATGTCCACTCCACTTTCCATAAGAGCCAGTGTTCCTTCCTTAATGTGCATATCAGTTACCGTTAAGGAATTTCCCCTTGTTGAAATATTATCTCCACGATTAATGCCACTACTTCCTCCCCCATTATCTCTATGTTCCACAATTAGCGTTGACTTACCATTGTTGGTGCCATCCACAATCAAAGTTTCCTTTTCAGATTTTCCGCCACCACCGCTAACGGTGCTGTTACCATTTTCCATGAAATCACCGTCATCCGAGCGAAGCCACTTCTCACCGGTTTGAATTTCATTCCGACGAGTAGGAGCTCTCATCCAAACACCATATGCCTTCTCCACCTGTCCCAAAGGATTGTCATACACCAAAGGGCATGAACACTCTGCATGGCCAAGAAGACCACATACAAAGCAAAACGTGGTGAGCCTTTCATATTTAAACTCCACCTAAAACGAGTCCCTTCCCTCCTTTATTCTGATTCTCCTTTTCAATGGTTTACTAACCTCTATGTCAACCCGAATCCTTACATAACTGCACCACATTCCAGTGAAGTTGGATTGATCAGAATGTATGAATCTGCCGATATAGTTTCCAATGTTTTCCAAAATACACTCCGAAATGAAGCCAGCAAGTAAATGATATACCTGAATCCACATTTTTGAACTAATCAGGGGCACCATTATGGGGACGTCCTCATTCTCTACTCTCTTCATTAAAAGAAGGTTTTGTTCACAAGACCATGGGCCTCCCTCCCATACCTTTTTCAAATCGAGAATATGGTAGAACTTGAACAAATAATGCTGATTTTCAAGTTCCTGAATACATTTCCCTCTAATTGGTCTCCACAGGGAAGCGAGAGTGTTTCGCATGGCATTAAAATTAATAGGTTTGTCGGAGAGGAAACGACCAACCAGTTTAAACTCCTCTCTTCTCTCCTTCACTGTCTCCTGTCTAACTATCACCACTCCCGAGCATTCGGTCGGTTAGATTTAAAATCAAACCGAATCAAAATAACCGAAGTATCCGAAATTAATTTTTTTATAAATTGAATCGAACTGAAGTTTTAGTAAAAATCAAATCAAACTGAAAAAATTTAGTTCAATTCAGTTCGATGTTTTAGTTTGACAGTTTTTTTTTTCTTTTTGTTATAATAAACTATATATATATTTTATATACATATTATATATATTATTATATATATTATTATATATATATATATATATATATATATTAAAAATATAAATATATATTAAAATTTCGATCGGTTCGATTCAAACCGAATTTTTTTTAAAAAAATTAAACCGAACTGAAATTTAATTTAATTTTTATTTTTAAAAACCGAACTGAACTTCTGAAAAATCAAACCGAACCGAACCAATCAGTTTGATTTAATTTTTCGATTTTGATTCAGTTTTGCTCACCTCCACCACCCCCCCTTCTGCAATAGAGAGGCATGCATAGTGATCTTCTAGGAAGGCGGTTGGTGAACATGCTATTACGAGCCATAATCAAACAACGCTGACACAAGTGCTAGGGGGGGGGGGGGGGGGGGGGAGGTTGGTTTGTAAAGCGATCTAGAGTAATCAAACGATTGGGTGATTAGATAGAACTTGCCACAGAGACGAGACAAAAAAAAAAAAATTCCACGACCGTATATATAATATGGTGTAACGTATCATACTCTTTAATGCCCTGGAAACAAGAGATTATTGGCTCTTCAAAAATCTGTTCCAAGGCCACATTTGGTACAAAATGTCGCTTTCCAGAAAAATTGTCTTAAATATGTTTAATTAATACTCTTATCATTTGCTCTAAAAGAAAATAAAATTAAATACAATTTCATCTTTTTATCTTTATCTACACTTCCCTTTATCCATACCAAAGGATACCTAAAATGAAATCCAAGTGTATTTAACACACTTTTTATTACACTCTAAATTTTAAAGGATTGAAAAGCTGAGGAGAAAAATCAGCTACAACTACATACACTAAACAAAATCTGAATCATGTGAACACAACTATTGATGTCCAAATAATGAATTAATTATGAGCATCAAATGAAGGCTACAGATATATAGATTACAAGTATGGATACGCTGTGTATAGGGTGTGGATGAAGCTGAACTAACCGAACCAGTATATTCAAGCTGCTTGGTTAAGTTAAAAGAGTTAAAAATTTAGTGGTGGTTCCATCTACGTTTTCTGTGTCTTGGGTTCCCTTTAAAGGGATCCACCCAGTGCTTGTCATCCTTTACAGCTTCATTCCAGCGCTCCTTAAAGATTTGCAGCTCCCATGTTGACTGTCTCCTAATCTGCTCATTCCGATTTAAAAACCAACTAAATTCATCAAATGAGAGGAAACAATACCATAGTTCCATACAAACAGTGCACGAGTCCTTTCGCAATATAAAATTTCTCAATGTACTTGATTCTAAACTTAAAAAATGTTTCAAATTACTGAGTGCATGATGCAGTTCAAGCCTTTGCCAACCACAGTCTATTATTGGTAACACTAAAATCTATAATTGAAGTGAGATATCAAAGCCAATATTGACAAAACACAATATCAGGAGACAAGGTGCCAATTACACTGGAGCCTAGTTTCTAATCATTTTGTAATAATCGAATATAGGGTTGTGGAACATTTAACAATTGAAACTAGTCTTATCACATTATGTAGAGAAATGTGTACATGTTATGCAATCATCCTAGATTCCAGGCAATCAGACCAAGGTAAAATGGTAGAAAAATATAAAATGGCAAAATGCCCATAATAGAGATGATGCACTAGTCTCACCTCCATTCGAGGATCCATGACTGAAGCGCCTGTTCTCTGAATACAAGGAAAGAAAGCACATGGCAAAAAAAAAATGGTTAAACGTTTAGAATAATTATAGGTGTCAAAAATTAAAATATGTGTGTGTACGTAGCTATTACTCATAGTGAGCTTACCTTGGTCAACTCTTCACTGTTTGAACTCTACAAAAAAGAGAGTAATCAAGCCAAAAACCACAAAATTTCAAGTAGATGAATTACTACAGTTTTCTTCTCATAAAAAAATTTCTAAAAAAAAAAGAAATGTGAACTGGATGACCTTTTTTCCAGGAGGTCCACCCCCGCCCAAAGTTTGTATGCCCTTGTGAACAATGTACTCGCTATCAATGACTCCCACTTTCTTTGTACGATCTCCCTGTATTTTTCCAGATTATCACAATTATGGCTTTCTACATTAATATATATAATTCAAAATTTTCTTTTGGAGTAACAACCATGACAGAGATACAATTACACTATTTTACACATACAATTGAGAGAACCAAACAGTTAGAGAAACTAAATTATGCAGCATGTCTTACCTGTGCACAGTATCCTAGTTTCATATCCATTCCCCATCCATGGACTAAATCATTCTGAACAAAAAGTGATGTAGGTCAGATATGAGCTTATCAACATAAAAAAAAAAAAATAAAAAAAAAAAAAAAACAAGATACAGAAAAAGAAAAAAAGGTTCCCATAACAAGTATGGTTAAAACATCACAATAAGGCTAACATTTTGACATAATGGTTATAACATTTGCTTTCCAATTATGCAAACACAAGTAGGTAACCAACCGCAAAACCTTCATTGTTGAAGTACTCTAATTACAACTAATCCTTCACTAAATTTAGACATATGACAATAACCTGATCCGACAACAATATTACCTCAAAAATATCGAGTAAAAAAGATGAGAACAAGCTCATATTCATAAAATAATATACAAATTATTATTTGCATTGAGGAATAGTTGAAAGTTGGCTCAAGTTATAGAATTAATTTTACCTGTATAAGATGCCAAGCACAATACCAAGCAGATCTTGAAAATACTGGAGCCATACCTTCCACAAATCTACAATGCAATATAAATAAAAAAAAAATTAGCATTCCCCTTGCACCCCTACAAGAATAATACATATTATAATTCAATAAGAACTGAAGATAGCGTTGAAGCCCTTAATAGAGTTGAACTCAAGATATAGCTTGTCAAACCATGAAATGGCTTTCCAATACATAGCATATAATATTAGATTACTCATCAAAATTGTGCAACAAATTAGTTATTTAATAGTTAACTTCTGTTGATAATGTTTGGTTAGCAGCTTGATGGTAGCAGAGAGGAGAACAAAGAGGTAAAACTAAGGCCACCATTAACCAACAAAAATTGTGATAAGTCAAAAGGGTATAGCCACATAAAATTTTAATAAAATAAATTAAACAGAAAGGACGACAGCATAAAAACGTACCCAGTGCATGGGGGCCCTCGACTGACATCAGAACACTTAGTGCTGCCTCTGTGGTCATAGACTCTTCTGCAAAATGACATTTCAGGTGTGTTGCAAGCTTTAGAGTGCAGATTTTATTGAACAGTTTCCAAAAACAACCCCACTTACCTATGAACCTTCTTCGTTCTGGACCGTATAGTAATCCTATGATGTATGTCGGTCGAATTTGGGTCTAAAGCCGGCTGAGATATCTCCAATCCTTCTGATCTTACAATTTCCAAGTATCTAGTAAAAAAGACCTATTAATCAATCAAGTTGCTTTCCTAAACAGAATATAAACCTCATAAAGCACAACTAGAGATCAAGTAAACGGATAAACTCTCTCATTGCAACTTGTGATAGTATTGACAACTTCAAGATGATTCACCAAGCAAAATTTGTTTGGCTAGAGAGAGTGCAATAAAACATTAAACAAGATTGTTAATCGTAGTTTTGCAAAAGTTTAGAAAGCAGGAGAAATTGCAGTGGATGACACTTTTGATGACAGAATTAGATGAGGAAAAAAAAAAACAAAATTGGAAGATGTTCAGAGAGCCAATGTAAATTATTCCAGGCAAAACAAAATTTTTGGATGCACAAGTGATTTAACATAAATGATCACTAGCAACATTGCCATCAACACTCTAGATACATAAGATGACATCACCTAGAATAAACTATTCAAGTTAAAGCCAACTATAAACATGGAAAATAACAATACATTAATAGAAGTCAAGAATAATGATGATTCATCTCAAAGGCCAAGAGTATGAATATATCGCAGAGAAGAATGTCCAACAAGCAAATTAGTTTACCTTCTTGGATTAAAATTCTCTACCCCTAAATCTTCATCCCATAAAAATATGTAATCATAGATAGATACAACAGCCGGATGCAGAAAGCGTTTTGCAAACCACCTAAAAAAGGGGAAAAAATATCACAATAAAATTGAAAAAGCATTAACATTGGAGATAGTATACTAAATTGAAAAAACTAGTAGAAATGGACCCAAAATTGAATAGTAGGCAATGAGCAATGGTGAAAATTGGATTTATTCTTCATCAAATCACCTTAGACATTGCATAAGGTTGAATATGGATCCAATAAAATTAGCAGAACCATTCATCCATAGGAAAAAAAAAAATAGTCTATGTCCACCTTTTAGGCAATCGAAACTCCATTACTATTTAACTCATATTAACTTTAAACTCTGAAGCTTTGATTTTCTGAGCCGATCTAAAACATGAGTAAATAAAAATTAACAGCTCAGACGATACCTTTGGCCAAGAGATACAATAATTTAACTCGTGGATGCTTCTTTCCTTGGCATAATTTGCTATTAAATTGACATGGAATTATCATTTAAATAACATGGCACAGAATATATAAGATTAAGAAAGTTTATGCAGGTCAACTCACCATTTTGTTTGGTTTTGAGCAACTATGTGTATGGCCTTGTTGCTCCATTCAAGATCCCACCATCCGTCCACATTGCCATCATAATGGAATAGAATAACTGTAAAATTCTCTGGAAGAAACTGAATTCAATGAAATTAGGCAAAGAAAACTTTTTTTTTTTTTTTTTGCTCAAGAAATATGAAACATGACACACACAATGGGATACCTTTTGAACAATACCATCAACGTTATGCTTTTGCTTAATACCAACTGGAATTGCCAGCAAGTTACGATGGCTACAAGTATCAACCTGGATTCAATTGCCACCGCAAATCACGAGTAGAATATGATCAATTTAAAAACACAAAGACCAACAGAGACAACTTTTTCTAAACAATTAGAGTAAACCACTATTCTATCAATCATGCAAAGATGTCTACATGATCAAAAATAAACACAACATCTAGGAAGACAGCTTTAAAATGATGCCAAAATGTACAAGGATCCAAAACCAACCTTTGACCTTGAACTACTTGATGACCATAGAGGCTTCAACTCCAAATCTGAACTAGCTCGTATGATACCAACAGGCAAACCACCCAATAATCCAGAGGCCAGAGCTGATTCCTAAATTAGAATATAAAAATTGCCTTAAGATAACAACAAACATAGTCACAAAAAAATTCAAGCATGGGAAATCAACCAAACAAATTCTAAAAATTCATGTATTAACCATTAGAAACAACATATATCAAGAAGTGAGGTTGTAACTCATTTTTCTTTATCTCTTTTATCTTTCTGTTTTTTGTTTGACGAGCATGAACCTATACCTAGGTTGTAACTTCCTGTAAGTTTCAATTCTAACGAGTTTGACAAACAGGAAAATATCCAACCAAGAAATAATAAAAATTTTACATTTAAATGGAAGTTCTAAAATTACCTTTAATGTGTCAAATGGGTGCAATTTCGCTTCCATCTGGCAACAGTATGGAAATAGAAAAGCATTAGCAAACTTTTCACCAGGAGATGAAAGCAAACAAAACACCATAAGTCCAAAGACCTAAATCTATTTTGATAAACAAGAAGCAACATATCGAAAGAAAGACTACTAGTATGGAGCTTCTCTGAACCCTAAAACTAAACCCATCAAAATAGATGTTGCAAATGGACTATCACCTACTGATTATTATAAGCTCATAGATGCTCCAAGATGAGGATTCCCTAATCATACTTAACATGAATAACTATTATGGATACAGCTAATTTACATACATAGACAAAGAAATTTGAAAATTACTGCAATCAACCAATTAAACACCATCAGTAATACTGCTTAACAAAAGTATGATATTAATAATATTGAAAAAAAAAAAAGAGTTTACTAAAACTTATCCAATTGACCAGTGGAGGACAATTAGCATGACATTTTGTGTCTGATTGTTCCTTTTAAGTCACAATATCTAGGGATATGATGGGATTGATGTACCTGTGTATGTTGGTATTGATAAATTGTGGTTCTATACACAATGAACAACATCACTGTACACAAAACTCCCATAAATGGTAGCTGCTTCATTTTTAATCCACATTTTCCCTACATCAGAATAACACAGTCAGATAATTGTCAATGATATAAGGCAAGACAGAATTTGCAGAAATCCATCATTTTAGCTGCTTCCAGTCTTATACAGAAGTAAAAGATAATAGACCATACCTTATCAAAGAAGGCATTCCTTTTCATTGATGATCTGAGTGATGTCATAGACACCCAGGGATTTTACAATGTTCTCATAACAAGCTGCACATGGAATTTGCAAGTTATTTTATATAAAAGCAGTACAATTTCCTTGAAATAAAAATACAAATACAAATACAAATAAAACAGACCAGTTTACACAATTTGTGAAAAGAAGAAGAGTTTTTTTTTTTCTCTTTAGTTCTTTATTACATCTATTTCTCTAGTTCTTTACCCTGTAAGTTCAAGGGTCAATCGTTGATTAGCAAATTTCCCAGATATTCTCGCAACTGTAACAAAATAGAAACTTTAACCAATTTTACTAATTCCAGTCTTAAATCTTTAGTTCCATTTATGAGCTTCAGCTTAGGAGACTACTAGTATAGAAGAAGAAATTTAAACTGAACCCTCCAAAGAAGAGAAAAATATTAACTATATATTTGGTTATTTAAGCGAGTTTAGGTGTATACAAGCAAGAATTGTCGGTGGAATAACCCCAGATACAGTGATTAAGGGTCATATTAAAACAGATTTTCAAATCCAAACCCAGAAAAAATGAAATAAATCAAACCGACCAAATAATTTCAAAGTTACCAAAAAGAAAGATTACACCTTACCAAAGCTTTAAAAAAAAGCTCTTAAAACGAAATCTTCCCCAAACTAAAATAAACAAACAGCTCAGCTGCTAATAAAATAAAATAAAAATCCCCCAGAAATACCCAACATTTTCCCGGAAAAGGAGACGAACAATCAATCATTTTTTTTTTCCAAAAACAAAAAATTCAAGAAAGAAATGAATAAAGAAATCAACTTTCTTCAGTTTCAGAAACAAAACATAAAGATGGAAAATTTCAACTTCATCAATAGATCTAAAATCTAGAATCTATCATACATAAAGAGAAAAATAAAATAAAATATAATAATAAAACAATCGAGCTTCTATACCCGAACCCGAGTTCAAACGAGAACATTCATTAATTGAAAACAAACAAAAAAGGAATTTGAGAAACAGTAAAAGTACAAAAACAGAAATGGATCTTTGTCAGTGAAACAATCTAAAGATTGGAAAATCACATTGAATTTTCGTAACAAAAACAATAATAATAATAATAATAAAAAAGAAGATCACAAACCTTCAAAATCGGTCTATAATATATCAAAACACAGAGTTAGCTGGAGACCGACCAGCCAGCTCGCCGAAACAAAATAATGCGTGTCCGATTGGGATACCAGAATCAATATATTTATCAAAATCTAACACAGAAATGAAGAGCTAACATACAGACACAGAGATAGAGAAATTTTGGAAGAGGGAGAGAGAGAGAGAGAGAGAGAGAGACGAATGTGTAGGAGGCGCCACGTTTGAAGGGGAGATGTTGGAGTCTTAAGAGTTTAATAATTTATATTTAAAATTTAGATACATAGTAGTATAATATAAATAAGGACAACGATATTTCCAGAGCTGATTTTGATAATGGCAGAGCAGATTTTAATAATGGCAAAATAATTAATTTTTTTTTTTTAATATTAATAATTTGTTCTGGCATTATCAAAATCTGCTGTGTCAATAATTTTACCTTATAAATAAAAAGAGTTTATATATAGTATTTATTTATTTCCAATTTCATTGTTTATTGTTCTTACAATGCAATCTGTATTATTTTTCAGTATTTTTTCACACCTGGTTTATTTTTACTATGTAATAGAGAATATGCCTCAAATAAATTATTTTTTTTTATATTGATTCTGATTAAAATTTAAATTCGAAACTTAATAATTTAAAACGATTTCAATATCACTTAATTAAAAATTCATTAATAATAATTTTAATAAATATAGATACTACAGTTTAGTATTTCTTAATTTGAAACTCGTATGGTTATTTACTCTCATTGCTAATTGCTAATAGTAACTATTTCTTACGCGGTAGGATCTATTCAACAAAAAGGAAATAGTAACTATATGTAGTATATTATAATTTTGAAATAGAGGGATAATTTTTCAAGAAAAAATTGCAATTAAGGTCTTGTTTAGGATTGAATTTCACAAAAGTGTTTTTTAATAAAAAAAAATTATATTATTTTTAAAACTGCTTTTTAAAATCATTTTTTTTTATAAATAGGTAAATTGATATTTTCTCCATAAACAGATTTGAAAAAATTATTTATAAAAAAAAATAAAAATCAATCAATTAAATTAAAAAAATTTTAAAAGTGTTTTTTTAACCCCTAACAGTAATTTCAAATGCACCCTAATAATAAAAAATATAATTGTAAAATATAATTTTGAAAGACAAGTAAAAATGGAATTCTCATAAAATTTTAAAATAAAATAATGAGAAATATTTTAAATTATAAAAAGGTAAAGGTAAAATTATTGATTCTCTTATTCATATAGATTTCACTTTAATTTTGTTGTTTATTTTTTAATTTGTTCAAGACAATAGGAGAATTGCAGTATATATATATATATATATATATATATATATATTGATGGAATTAGTTGTTGATATCATTGCCCGTCCAATAATTGCATTAACATTAAGAGGAAATAGTTACATATGATAGAATCAATGGTTTCAATTGGATTGAAAACTCCGATTGCCATATAATTTATTTTCTTTTAATAGTAAATTATAGTTCTCCAAGAGTTAAAACCAATGCAAGAGTAATTATTTAATCATCATCATCATTCATTTAAAAATTACAATCAAACTAGTCAATTAAATCGATTAATCAAAAACCAATTTAATAATTGGTTCTTTATAATCCAATTTAATTTTAATTCATCCTTCTCTCTATCCACTGCAACTAATTAATTTTTAATATTTTTTATTTAATCAATCACAAATTAATTTACTAATATATTGAGTATTTTTAATTTATTATCATATATTCATTAATTATGATAATCATTTAATTATGTATTATTTACCTTTTATTTTTATTCAGAAAATTATTTTGAATTCAACAGGTAATAAATTATTTCATTTTTTTTTTATTCATTGTACTTTCAAATTTAATTATATATATATATATATATATAAGTTCAAACATTTCAAACTGGACAGGAACCATCCAGATCCTACTTATTCCATTCCACCATTTCAAACTGGGAAAGTGACCTTGCAGCCCTAAAGGAGAGTGCCCAAATCAAAAGGCCGATGCAGCAAAATAAAGCACAAAGCAGTGGCTTTTTCAGGAGAATCAGGCATGACTTCATTTCTTTAATTTCCCCAATACATATTTATCGTAGATTACAATATTGGCAGGTGTAAATTGTAATGATGATCAACACTTTATATATATATTCCTTTTGTTTTCTTTTTCCTGTTTTGCAATTAATGTTTTTTTTGTTTTTCCCTCTATTTATCCACCAAACAAGATAAAAATCTTGATTAAATTAATCAAATCAATTGCTAAAGTAATCCAAATCATTACACACTAAAATTAACCATTAAGTGATCTTTCAATAATTAAATGTATAATTAATATACATCTATTATTGCATGATTAGGTATATCAAAATCTTTAACTTTCTTTCTTGAGGTTTCTCATAAGAGATGTATTATATAAGTATTGAACAAATAATTGTATTTAAATTGATTATCATCACTAGATTAAGAAACGTGAGGGAAAATTCAAATTCTATCATCTCTATTGTTATGTATTATGAAAGTTTTCACATGAATATGGGAAAATTTGTAAAATGAAACAAGTTAACTTACTTGCAACTCATAATATTAAAATATTCACTTATGAGCTTTTGATTTAAAAGTATTAGAGTAATTTCTAAGTTTGAGATGTTTCGATTTTAAATTTTAATTGAAACTAAATTGAAATATATATATATATTAGATTTTTTTTTTATTTTATCATAAAAATTTATTATAAGAAAATTCTTATCATGAAAATAATATATGCATACGAAATAAGTATTCGAAATATTTTAGTATTGAAAAAAATAATATGTGATGAGTTTTATATTACACTTAGGAATTAAGAAAAATAAAAACACTTCTCACAAGTTTGAAAATGACACTAGGATTTTAGGGAGAGAAATTTCTCTCCTCTTTACAAATTTTTAGGTTGACGGAGGACCATTCTCTTGTACTATTCATTTATATTTAATTTTATTATTCAATAATATTTAGATTTATTTTTTTTAATAGACCTAATTTTTTTTAATATTTATTTCTTTTGTGGTGATTTGTTTATTTGTTTTTTTTTATCCCCTTTATGTTGGGTATTTCTTTTGCTACTGGTTTATTATTTAGCCCATAATTCAATCAATACTGTAAATTTTATTTTTTATATATGTTTATTGGTGTCTGAATCAAATTTGCAAAAATACCATAAGAATGGTCAAAAAGTAGCTATTATTTACTGTCGAGTACGATCAAATATTTCAACTCGATATTGTTGCTATTATTATTTATATTTTTAGTTCGTTTTGATATTAATTTTGAGAAATTACAAAACTGTAAGATTTCATAATTCTGTATTATTTTATTTTACCAATTAATAAATATTTAATTTTATCTTAAATTTATATTTCTAGTTCGTTTTGATATTAGTTTTGAGAAATTACAATACTGTAAGATTTCATAATTCTGTATTATTTTATTTTATCAATAAATAAATATTTAGTTTTATCTCAAAAGAAAAAAAATCAATCACTTGAATTTAGATAGATTTAAAAAGAAAATTAATATTTAGGAAAAAAAATTAGTGTTTTAAATCCAACATTCATCTTTTGCTATAATTCACATAATCTAATTTGTTTTTCTTCTTCTTTATCAAGTGATAAACGCATGCCTATAGCATACCGAGGCATAGGCTAGCGGTAAGTGCATATTCTTTTGAACAATAGATTTAGAATCGATTCTCATCTATTCCAATAAAAAAAAATAAAAAAGCATGCCTATTGATATGGACTAAGACTGACCTCCCATAAGTATAGAACACGTATATATAGGGAGTCCCTATACTTCACTATAAAAGGTAAAGAAAAGAAATATGACCCTCTCTCCTCACCACTCTCTCTCTCTCTCTCTCTCTATACATAGTCTCATTGACTTGGGCGTCGGAGACTCTCCGTCGAGTTTGTCTTGGAGAGCTCCTAACTCATTTTTCTTTGTCTACAGGCCATGCCCCTCCAAGAAACCCATTATCGACAGTATGAAATAATTCTAGACTCATCACCTATATAACCTATTTCACTAAAATTAAAGTATAGCAAAATGCTTAATTACAAAATAATAATAATAAAAATAAAATAATCCGTGAATTTTGATGTGGATTTGAAGCTTGATGATCACGTGCATCCTGCGAGCATTCACTCTATAATTTGTAATTTGTGTACTATACGATACCTTTCAATTGATTTCATGCACTTTTAAATTGAACACAATATCTAACTCCACATCCTTTAATTATATTAAACACCATTTTTAATTACTAAATCCATAGCTAGCATATTAAGAAAAATATAATTAAATGATGTTGGGGTAGATGTTCAATTTAAAAGTGCTTCAAATGGTTTGTTGAAACTCAACACTTTTTAATTAGAGTTAAAAAGGTAGACAAATAATTAATTATAAAATTACTTTCTCTCTCCCCAAAGTTTGATTAATTTGATTTTATATACAAATTAAGAAAAATAAAATTAATATAATTAAATCAATAAATTTTATTAGTATTTTTCAAATTTATTCATTCACCAAATATTGATGATTCATATTATTTTTATTAAAAATACAAAAAAAATTAGATATATGTGCATTTCAATGAGATTGCTTTTTTTATTATTATTATTATGTAAATGATAATTCATAATTTACTACTATTAACAAACTTGAAATTTCATAAAAAATAATGAAATATTAAAATAATGGTATAAACCTAAAAAATAAAATTTTAATTAAAAAATTTTCATTTAAGAAAAGTATATAAACCTATTATTGTTTATAAAGGATAAAAAAACATTAGTCAACTATTTATTTATTTATTTTATTTTATGTATCATCTTAATAGGTGTTTTTATTAATATAATTATTCTATAGAATAAGAATAAGAGATGTGAATTTATAATCATATTTAATAATGTGTATTAATAAGTTCGAAATTCATAATAATCACATGTAATATATATATACATAAATAATTAATAAAAAATAAATTTATTTTTATGGGACAGATGGAATAATATATAAATAAATAATTTTATCTGATAAGTTTTGAGTTGGAAAATTGATGTATATATTCTCACAATTCAAACACTAATGTAATGCACCCATCTATTGTCTAATTAATAATCATAATAAGTTAAGCTTAGTGCGCGCCACCATTATACAATGGAGAACAATCATACACTGATAAGTTATTTAATTTGCATTATTTAAAAATTAAAAGTGGTTGTTTGACCTTTAGAATAAGTAGTTGTCTTAAACCAAGCAATTTTCAACAAATGTTGAATCTAGGGATGTTTTTCCTTTGTTAATTAATTAATAAGAGTTAGTTGGGGGAGGTGTGGGGTGGTTCCAAAGTTATCAGACTTAGGTGGTGCATGCCACAAATGATTTTTATTTATTATTATAATTTTGTGAGGATGATGAACGAATTGTTTAAATCACATATATATTTACCACTGCACCATATTTAGGTGTGGAGAGATGAATTATTTATAAATATTTTTAAAAAAAATTGAGTTTTTTTTTTTTTTTTGTAAGAGGGCAAAGAAAAATAAAAGCGCACGACCAGAGTCAACAGACCAGATTTGGTTCAGCAGAAGACTTGGGGTTGCTGTCCCATACGTGTCTTACATGCAAGGTTGTTGGGAACTTGATATAGTTGTTTAAATATTGGTAATCGGGTCCCATTTTTTATTAAAAGAAATTAGTAGATAGATATCAACATACTCTTTATACTCACGTAAAAATAACTCCATATATAATTAGAATAGAGACATATTTATTTGATTTCATTTTTACGTAAATAGGATGAACTTATTCTTATCCTACTTAATAATTTCTCTTTTATTAAAAAATTTTACTTTTATTTTTTGATTTAATTACCAATTAATTTATTTCTTTAATGGAAGATCATGGTTTGATAGTAATTTTATTATGGGTGATTTGAATAGTGATAATTTAAAATTATTGTGTATTTAGCTTCGCTTGTTTTACATAAAAAAAAATTTCTTATTTTTTGATATTTAAAAAGTTTTAAAAAATTAATCAACGGAAAATATTTTTTTGATTAATGGAAAACTAAATATTTTTTTAGGAAAATTATTTTCTCTTTTTAAAATGGGTAGCTATTTTTTGGATTTTGATAAACTTATTATAATAAAAAAAATATGTAAATATAAATTTATTAATTCGCTGATAATCGATACTCACTATCGACGACTATTGATGACCACCACCACCACTTGCTGACCACCAATAACCAATGCTAGTCACCGACGATCACTAAATTTATCATTTTTATATTTTTTTTGTCTGATACTTAATAATAAAATTTTAAAAATACAAATTTATTACAAGATTAAAAATGTTTATAGTTTTATAAATTGAAACTTTTAATATTTTGTAAATAATTTTTAATATTGTAACTAAACAACAGAAAATTAATTTTTCGAAATTTTTTTTAAAAAAAAATTTCTTAAAAAAATTTTCTTATAAAATATTTTCTAAAAATAAGTTATTTTCCACAAAACAAATAGAGCCTAAAACATCTCTAATATTACTCTTTATTTTAAATAATATATTTTGCTCACATTTTAGTTGATAAAAAGTATACAATTTTACTCAAATTCAATAAACTCTTCATATTTTGTTATTCATTTTACTTTATCTCATAAGTATTAATGATTTTAATTTTTTAAATTTATCCAATAAAAGAATAGTAGTAAAACTATATATAATAAAGTGCATGAAAACTTATATTGTATTAATTAAAATTACAATAAATAGTGATATTTGACTCTCTATATTTAGAAATTCAAACCAACTTTCTTCTTTATTTTTAAAAGATAAACAATTCATTATAATTTTATTTTTTCAGATGACTAATACCCTGATTTTTAGTTATTTTTGAAAATATTATTTTCACATGAAAATATAAATATTTAATTCGATTTACTGTAATTGTGCTTAATGGTGAATTACCATTATTATTGTAGAAAATATAATATTTTATTATATTTTATTATGGTGAATATGAAAAGTAATAAAATATTTGGTACAATTGAAATTTTATGAAATTGTAATATTTATAAGGTTATAAATTATAGTTTGATTTATTAAGAATTAATTAAATTAATTAAGAAAATTATGATTTTAATATTGATATTAAAGTTTAAGTAAATATTATAAGTTATTATGGGTGTTATTATTTGGGTCAATTAATTAGTTTATGTAATTATTTAAAAGTTAAAATTTATTTAAATTGATTTTAGATTATATATATATATATATATATATATATATATATTACTTAAGTGGAACACAGGTGACAAGCTTAGTGGTTTTACTTAACCACATCCGACCCACCTAACTTGGCTTTATTTCTTTCTTTTTTTTTTTTTTTTTTAAAGTAAGGAATTTATTTATTAGTTTAAATTGATTATGAAGGTTTTACAAATTTATTGGATTTTATTTTATGAGAATTTAGATAATCAATTGTAATTGAGATTTTATGAATTTATTGAGTTAAATTTAATTATACAAATTTTATATTATTTTGATAAGGATTTTAATTTTGGAAAATATTCCTTATATGTAAAGAATAAATTTGAAGTTATATGTGGCTATGAAAAATGTTTGCGAATGTATTCGAATTCTTAATGTCACTCCCCGAACTCGAAGGCACGTGACCGGCACTAGGGAACGGGAAAGCTTAAGACTTTTGGAACCCGTAGTAAGCCTGACTGCTTAATAAACGACAAAACTGCAAAGTGACAGCTGTAACTGTCACAAACCAAGGGCTATGGGCCCATCTGTTAAGCAGAACCTGGTAAAATATCATATCAAAGCCACTCAGGGCTATCA
>CATKHJ010975788.1:0-15134 GCA_949750685.1 Vernicia montana
AATAATAATAATAATAATAATAATAATAATAATAATTATTATTATTATTATTATTATTATTATTATTATTATTATTATTATTATTATATCTGAAAATTAATTAAATAAATTCAAATTTTAATTAAATAAATAAATACTTTATTTTACTAAAATAAAATACCCAATTAACAATAAATTTTTATAATTCAAAATATTACAATTCTTATGATGATATTTCATTATTCATAAATTAGATATTAATTATTATTAAATTATACTTATACTTAAAAATATACAATATCATATTACTAAAATTTAAAATTATTATAATTATTCAAATATAAGAAAATGAATTATTTATATTTTAAAGCAAAAGATGAAAATTTATTATTAAAAATAAATTATATTATAACTTGAGTTATTAAATATTTTAAGCAGTGAAAAAGATTTTTTATTTGTTAAAAATGTTTGAAATGAAAAGAATTTATTAGTAAAATTTGATGGTACAAGAGACATGTAAAATTTATATTTTAATAGGAGAAAAAAATGATTAATATATTTAATTATAATGATTAATATATTGAAAAAAAAACGTGATTTTTTTTATTATAATAGGTAATCATACAACTGATCCTCCTAATTTCTTTTCCTTAATTATAGCTGGTCCCTCCTTTTTTTTTTTTTTCTCTTTAATTATAGTTGGTCCCTCTTGATTTATATTGCTACATGGATCTGGATCCATGATATAATTTACCTTCATTTAGAGAGACAATATTGACATTTCTCTTTTAATTTTTATAATTGAATTTGACTATAATACTCTTATTATATTGTTTAAATAATAACTCTCATAAGGAAAGAATGTTTAATTAAATTTTATTTCTTTATTTATTATTTTTAATTCTCTCTCACACACACACATATATATATAAAATTTTGATAATAAAAATATATTTAATAACCATATAATTTATATACAACAAAATATTCTTTTATATTTATAAAGGAGGATTTAAGTAAAATTTTTATTTTTTAATTCTCATAAGAAAGAAAGATTTATGTACTAAAAAAAATAAGAAAGGGAAACTTAAGTTCCATTTGCTTCTATTTTTTTATTTGTTTTCTATTGCATAAAAATGATATTTATATATATTTTTTTAAAATATATTTATTAAATATAGTTTTTTATAAAAATAAAAATATCATTTTTCATATTATAAAATAAATTTCTTTTACCTTTTATTTTTTAAATTTTGATTTGATCGTTTTATTATTGAGCAAATATTTTTTTAATTTTTAATAAGAAAGATAATTAACTAAATTAAATTTTAAATTATAACCCTACTAACATTTTATTTTAAGAACAAATTTTAAATTGTGCTCATTGAAAATATTTTTTAACTATATATTTTACTAAAATATCTTAATAAATCATATAAATTTTTTAAATTGAATAAATTGTAGGATTAAAAATAAAAAGTAAATAATCAAATAATCATATGCATATTGTTACAAAAAAAAATAATATTTTTGAAATTATTACATTATTTTAAAAGTATATTGAGAAGTATTAACATTTTCATTTTTTTTTTTTGGTTAATTAACTTTCTTGATAATAATAAAAAAAAAAAAGTTTGCTTCCAAAATAAAAATTAAATAGAATATAAAAAAATAAAAGAAAATTTATTTTATAACATGTAAAAATGAAAAATTTTATTATGATATTTTCTTATGCAAAAAAATTAAATATTTATTAAATATAGTTTTTAGTATCATATTTTTCTAAAAAGTAAAAATATAGACAACAATATTACTATATATTAAAAGTAATAATAATAAAGAAATATATAAGGAAATGAAAATTAAGTCTTTTTTTTTTTTTGTATAGAATTAAGTCTTCTTTCTTTATAAGAATTATTAACTTAAATAGAATAAATGTATTTTAGTTAAATTTAATAATGAAAAAACTAACAGGAGCATAAGAAATTAAAAGAAGAGTGCTAATTTTGCTTCCCTTCAATTATAAAGGTTTTTAAAGGAAAGTTTGAAGAAATGATAAACTATATTTTCTGTTGTCAAACTTTTTAAAAGGAGATGTTAAAGGAAGAAACAAATGAATTTCACACGTTGCTTTCCTTTTTGTTTTTTCTTTTTATATATATAATGTTCCTGTTGGAGGAAGTTCAGATGGAGGAGGATATGTGTGCTAGTGTAAATCCTGGATGGGCACTTTAAGTTGTTGAGTTCATTTTGAGCTAAGGGCAATATTGTTTTATTCTGTTTGCTGGGGGGTATACATCCTAGTTTTAGGGAAAACTCTACTCAATCTTCAATATAATTCTTAATTAGGTGTTTTCTGAGATAAAGGTATGAATTATTCTTAAGCCATTATTGGTATGTACTCCTTTTATACTATTTTATAGCAGTTTTTGGTAACTTTACACTAGGTCCTAACACTAGTATAGGAGTTGAGCACCCTCTAATTTCTACAAGTTATGTAAAGTGATATAACTTGACCTAAGTTACTTGAAAAAAAAAAAAAAAAAAAACTTGACCTAAGTTCATACCTAATGAATTCATTCATGTGTATTGAGTTGTATGCATACATTGTATGTAAATGCTATTACTATTTCTCAATAGAAAATAGGTCATATTACATAAACATACCATATTTGAATTTCCATAATTGTTTACTATGTTTAGAACTATTCATGGACCGGGTTGTGGGTTTCAATTAGTAAAGAAAATTGCAAGTCGGTCGGGCAGGACCTTTGAAAATTGAACATTTTACAAATCCAATCACGTCCAATGAACATGTCTAACTATGTTACATATCAAATATGGGTGAGATAGAAGTAAAATGATGTAGAACCAATTTATGAAATATATTATGATTGTATGATACAAATTATGATTAATATGATACGAATTATGATAATGTATTATGAAAATGATATGTTTATATTATTTAAGGTTTTACTTGATTTGAGTTCTGATAAGAAACAAAATATATTGAACTGGGTTATAAAAGTGAGATAGGCCCGACCCAATCCAAAATGCTTGATAGGCCCAAAAACTATGAAAGCCAAGCCGAACGCGAAATAGAGTTTACTTCCAAATAGCAAATTTAAAACATACAAACAGCCATCATAATCTAAATCGGTCAAGGAAATTCATACTCAATTCACGTAAAGACTCATATTTTATAAATACCTCAAGAAATCAAACTTTTCAGGTACATGCGTTTATACACAGGCAATATATAACATTGTCCTCAGTCTTCTAAATTGAGTTAATCATCTAACTTGACCGTCGGAGTGGTTTTGCTAAGCACCCTACCTAGCCCACCTGACTCTTGTTTTTTCTTACAGGTCGCACCAACTCACACTCAAACTCAAGCTAAATTAAGCAATTCCACTTCGGTCGGAATTAGCTTCATCAAATTGGCGCCGTCTGTGGGGACGATTAATCAAAATCTTTCCTAATATTCTCAAGTTGTGACCCATAGAAGAATTTAATCCAAAAGTATGGCTCAATCATAAGATAATAATAATCGGAAAAATCCTCCCAGAGATCCTAGAAATTCTCAAATTCACTCAGGGTGGAAAACCATGCAGAAATTCATATCACTCCGCCTGGACGAACCTCAAATACTAATGTAGCATCCACTTTGCAACAATTAAGTGTCATAGTCCCAGTCCAGGGCAGGAACCAGTCTATTCTACTAACTCCCGAAGTTGTGTCAGCTATGCAATTGCTGCTGAGCACCTTGTATACTCTACAAACTACTCCGGCAATCAACACTCAGACAAATACCGAAGTAGTACCAGGAGTAGATCTTACTCGAAGACTTGAATTCAAAGAAATACCACCAGAAACGCGAAATCAAGATCGTATAGCTGAAAGGAGTAGGGAAAGGGTAAGATCAGAAATAGTCAAACTTGGGGATAATGCTGAAAAGGAAAATCCCAACTAGAGGCAAAGTGATCAGACAACTAGTAGAAACCGAAGTAGAGAAGGCCATCTTCGGCGCTCAAATAGAACTGATCCAGACAGCCCAAATAATAAATCAAAGGAAGGAAAGCAGTCTAGGAAGAGGGCTAGAAAGGATAGAGATTCTCTTTATGAGTCTTCCGACCAAGAAGCAACTAGCCAAAAGAGAGATAAGGAGATAAAAGAGACCCTTAAGAAGTTTTTAGAAGAAATTTCTGAGGATAAAAATAAAAAATCCATAAACAAAAATCTCAAATTGGCTCTAAAATCTCCTTTCACTAGATCCATACAAGAATACAGAATGCCCAATAAATTTAAGCCCCCAAATCTAAAGAAATATGGTGGTGAAACTGATCCAAGAGCCCATGTTATAGATTACAAACATGCAGTAGAGTTACAGACAGGAAGTGACAAGGTGCTGTGCAGAGCTTTCAGAGGGTCTCTAGAAGGAGAAGTCACTAGGTGGTTCGATGGCCTAGAAGAAAAAAGTATTACTAATTTTGGGTAGCTCGCTACTTAGTTCATGCAAAGATTTGCGGCAAGTATTCCAGTAGAAAAAAGAACACAATGTCTTGAGGCTATAACACAGAAAGAATGAGAGCCTCTGAAGGACTATGTAGCTCATTTTAATAAGGAAGCCTTGAAAGTTACACAGCTCGATCAGCCTAGAGCAGTAGAGGTCCTGCAAAATGGAACCTTTCATACAGATTACTTCAAAGCATTGTATAGACATGCACCTCGCACCTTGGAAGAGGCCATGGCCATTGCCCAAAAGTATATCAGGCAGGATGATGCCTACTCTTTCAATCAATTCACTAAGAAAAGAAGGATAAGTGAAAGTTCCAAAGTGGAAAATAGAACTAAGAAACCAGAAGAGCTCAGCAGGGAGAATCAGAGGGGAATGAGTCAGAAGAACAAACCACTTCGTACCTTAGACCTGACCAAGTTGACTCCGCCAAATGCGAGCCCGGCAGAGGTGTTCATAACTTTTAAAGATCAGGATATCTGGGCTCACCCTTAACCCATGTTCACTCCACCAAATAGGCGAACTAAAAATAAATATTGCTTGTTTCACAATGCCCATGGTCACAATACCAATGATTGTAGGCAATTACTGGAAGAAATCGAAAGATTGATCAACCAGAGATATTTGAAATTTTTTGTGTAGGGAAATAAGGGGAGTCAGGGCGAAGCAGACAAAGATAAAGAGAAGCGAGCTATCAATGATGGGTTAGCAAGGATCATTAATTGCTTGACTGGTGGACTAGACGAAGTGACAATAAGCATAAGCAAATGTAAAGCTTCCCAAATGAGAAAAGATGAGCCTGAGTTCGTCTTTTGGAACGGATGTTCAGTACCAACCAGAAGAGGGGATGGGAGCCAAATAAGACATCCTCATTTGAATCCCTTAATTATTCAAACAGTGGTAGCCAATTTTTTGGTAAAGAAGGTGCTCGTTGATAATGGCAGTTCGGTAAATCTGCTCACAGCTGAAGCATATGCCAAAATGGGACTGAAAGAAAGTGATTTAGAGGATATCAAAAACTCAGTTCGCACTCTCGACGGCATAGAAATACCATCATTTGGGATCACAAGGCTACCTGTCACAGTGGGTTCTACCCCAAAATGTGTGACGGTAATGGCAAATTTTGTAGTAGTGAGACTACCACTAAGTTATAACATTGTGATGGGAAGGCCTCTCCTGTATGACTTAGACGCTTCGACCAATATCAGACAACTAAGGATGACCGTCCCCAAACCAGATGGTAGAGAAATATGTGTCTATGGGACACAAGACCGAAGGGAGCCAGAAAGAAAGAAATAGAAGAAGGAGTCCACCTAGCATTCATCAGAAGAGGTCGCCTTGGTCGAACCAGCACATAGAATTCCAGAACAGAGGACCGAACCAGTAGAAAAATTGGAGAAAATTCGCATAGGAAGAGAGGGATTGGAAAAGTGTCTATTAATCAATTCCTCCCTAAAGAGCGAACAGAAGGATCAGGCGACCAAATTTCAGCAGATCATTTATCCAACTTCGTATGGTCGTCGGATGACATACAAGGGATAAGTCCAGACATAATCACTCACCATCTCAATGTCGATCCCTCATACAAACCGATCAAACAGAAGAAAAGATGCTTCGGTCCGGAAAGACAAACTGTGATAGATGAAGAAATAGACAAATTGATAAATGCTGGGTTCATCAGAGAAGTGCAATATCCAAACTGGATCGCTAATGTTGTGCTAGTAAAAAAGTCAAATAGGACATACAGAATATGTGTAGATTTCATATACCTTAATAAAGCATGCCCAAAAGATTCTTTTCCTTTACCTATGATTGACAAATTAGTAGATTCAACAGCCGGATATGGATACCTATCTTCATTAGATGCAAAACAAGGGTACCATCAAATCAGAATGTGTCCAAGTGATGAAGAGAAGACTTCGTTCATAACTGAAAAATGGACTTATTGTTATATCTCTATGCCTTTTAGTTTAAAGAATGCAAGAGCAACTTATCAAAGGCTGGTAAACAAAATATTTAAAAACCAGTTGGGGAAAAACTTAGAGGCATATGTAGATGACATGATAGTCAAAAGCAGAACCTTCGAAGAGCACCTCGAAGACCTAGACGAAGTAGTTGGGAATGAGTATGGAATGAAGTTGAATCCAAAGAAATGTGCCTTCTTATACAGGGAGGCAAATTTCTAGGGTATATGGTGAGTGAAAAAGGAATCGAGCCTAACCCGAACAAGGTTAAAGCAATATTAGATATGGCAGCACCTTGCAATACAAATGAGGTATGGAAGTTAACAGGAAGAATCATTGCGTTGAGTCGGTTTCTGTCTAAATTAGCTAAAAAATACCTTCCCTTCTTCAAGAAATTGCGAAAAGCAGCTACTTTTGAATGGACCGAAGACTGCCAACATGCCTTTCACTAGCTTAAAATATTTCTCAGCTCAGAACAAGTGCTAAGTCGACCTCTTCCAGGAGATGAAGTGCTTATCTATTTATCCGCCTCAGAGCAAGTTATAAGCTCGGTTTTGGTCAGAGAAGAGGGATCAATACAGAGGCCAATATACTACTTCAACAAAGTTTTACATGGGACCGAATTGAACTACTCGCCCATAGAAAAAATAGCATATGCCTTAGTGTTATCAACCAGAAAATTTAAAATTTATTTGCAAGCACACCAAGGCATAGTGGTAACAAACCAACTCCTACAAAAGACACTACATAAGCTAGAGACTTCAGGGCGAATGTTGTGTTGGTCGGTGGAATGAGGTCAGCATGGGTTATAGTACCGAGCAAGATCAACCATTAAAATACAAGCACTTGCAGATTTTATATCTGAATGTTCCTTCGACACCGAAGTCTTAGAAGTCGAGGCGGAGGTAGATACAAGACAGCTAGACCTAAAAGAACAGAACTGTAAAGATGAACTAAGCTAGGAGTTATTTGTTGATGGGGCTAGCAGTAAAGAAGGGAGTGGCATCGAGATAGTCCTAAAAAATGAATAAGGATTCATAGTAGAATATGCATTGAAACTTGGATTCGAGGCAACCAATAATATTATAGAATATGAGGCAATAATCCAAGGGCTAATATTTGCAGACTACCTTCGTCTGACACCACTCAAAATTCACAATGATTCTCAACTCATCGTCGGACAAATAGAGAAGGAGTTCGAAGCCAAAGAACCCACCATGATCAAATATCTACAAAAAGACAGAGAGATAATCCAGAAGATGATTGATAGGGGGGTCAAGCTGTAGTTTTAAAAAATCCCAAGAAATAAGAATAATAGGGCAGATGGCCTCTCCAAGCTTGTAGCAACACATCCAATCGAATTGCCATAAAATATCTTTATAGGGACTTTGGGACATCAAAACATTCAAGAACGGGAAGAGGTAATGGAGCTAAATGAAGAACCAAAATGGTTGGACCCAATTAAGGCCTACTTGGAGAAATGAGAACTACCACAAGACTCTAAAGAAGCCAAAAAAGTAAAACACTAAAGTACTCACTTCTCTCTTCACAATGACGTTCTATATAAACGAGCATACTCTCTCCCATGGCTAAGGTGCCTAAAACCAAGCAAAGCAGAATATGTCTTGAGGGAGATACATGAGGGATGATGTGGAATGCACATCGGTGAAAAACTGCTAGCCATAAAAGCAGTTCAACAAGGGTACTTCTGGCTCATAATGAAGGAAGAAGCTATTGCCTTCGTCAGAAAATGCCCCACCTGCCAAAAATTTGAGCGAGGAGACATGTCCCTGCAATAGAACAGATGCCAATTACTACCACATGGCCTTTTGCAAAATGGGGTATAGACATAGTGAGACCCTTCCCAATAGCTTCAGGACAAAGAAAATTCCTTCTCGTAGCAGTCGAATATTTCACCAAATGGGTAGAAGCGGAACTGCTCGCAACAATAATAGCATAAAAGGTGATTAATTTCCTATGGAAAAATATTGTTTGCAAGTTCGGAGTACCATATCAGCTCGTCAGCAATAATGAAAAGCAGTTTGACAATGCTAAAGTAAGGGTCTTCTGTTCAGGACTTAATATAAAACAACACTTCTCCTCAGTAGCCCATCCCCAGTCGAATGGACAAACCAAGGTGACCAATCGAACAATCCTCTAGGGATTAAAAAGAAGGCTGGACTCGTATGGGCAAAGTTGGGTAGATGAGCTTCATGTTCTATAGGCATACCGAACTACTCCCAGACAGCCTACAGGAGAAACTCCTTTTAATCTAACATATGGTAGCGAAGCCGTCATCCCAGTCAACGTCGGCTTGCCCAGTGGAAGGATCCACTTCACCAACTGGGAGAACAATAATGAAACAAAAAGGTTGGATATAGATCTCTTAGAAGGGCTTCGAGAAAAAGCTAGTATCAGGATGGCAGCCTACAAACAATGAGTTGCAAGCTATTTTAATCAGAAAGTGAAGGCTCGAGGATTCAAAGAAAGAGAGCTGGTCATGAGGAATCTGGAAGCTACAAGCAAAAGAGAAGGAACTGGCAAGCTAACACCTAATTGGGAAGAGCCTTTCAAAATTAGAAAAGTGATAGGACCAGCTACTTATAAACTTGTAACAATGCAAGATGTCGAAGTTTCACACACTTGGAATATTCAACATTTCAAAAAGTTTTATCAATAAAATTATTTCTTCCTTCAAAATTAAAAAGTAGCTAAGTACTAAAAACTGAAGGTAAAAGCACCTAAAGACAACTCTCTGTTGAGAGAGTGAAAGACCTAGGAAATGTTAGGCGAAAGACCGCGAGGCAGAAAGACCTAGGAAAGGCTAGATGAAAGACCGTGAGGCAGAAAGACCTAGAAAAGGTTGGGCGAAAGACCGCGAGGCAGAAAGACCTAGAAAAGGCTAGGCGAAAGACTGCGAGGCAGAAAGACCTAGGAAAGGCTAAGCAAAAGTCCGCGAGGCAACTCTTTGTTGAGAGAGTAAAAGCTAGGCAAAAGAATGCGAGTCAGTTCTCTGATGAGAGAAATGAAGTACCTAATTTCAAAAGAAATCGATAAATATGAAGCAACTCTTTAAAAGAGAACAATAATCCTAGCTCGACAAAAATTTGATTATTGAGAAAATTAAAGAGCTAAGAAAAAAGACTCAACAAACGAATACAAGGTGGTCCTCTGTTGAGAGAACAATAATCTTAGCAAGACAGCTTTTTATCAAGGAAACAGACAAGTACTAAGTGCCCAGCTCGAAGAAAACCAGAAAAGCAAAAGATACTAAGTACATTTCAAGAAAATAAACCAGACTACATAAATGTAAATGTACAAAGTAGTAAAAGAAAAATATAGAATTATATTAATTGTTGAATTGATTACAAAGAGAGAGAGAGAGAGAGAGAGAGAGAGAGAGAAAAGACAGAAAAATATCATGAGAAAGGAAGATGCTGCTGAGAACTTAGGGCGGCTAGAGGAGTCGAAGCAGAAGCAGGCCGAACTGAACTAGAAGAAGCAGGAGATGAGGATGAACTCGTAGGGACAAATACCCTCCTCGGTACATAAGCAAGGACCTCAGGGAACTTCGCAGCACAAGCATCAATAGCCATGTTATAGCAGTTTATGGCTCTTGCTCCAGAATCCAAAGCCAATCGACGCTTGTACTCAGAAGAACTCAAGAAATCCTAAATGATCATAGCCTTCTCTTCCTCAGCCTTCTTGCGAAGGCACTCAGAACTTTGAAGCTTAACTTTAAGATCATCAATTTGTTTTTCAGCAACTGCGAAGCTTTTCATCAGTTCGGGGTAGTCTTTAACTTGCTCCTTCAAATCAGACATTTCAGCCCTCAATTGTTCAGCTTCGGATCTGATCTCTTTTATGATCTTTTGATGATCCAGAAGATCAAAATCTTTATTTTTTTAGCAGAGCTTCAAGATCTGTCAACTTGGAATTCAAGTTCGATGATTGTTGTTCCAATTCTTCAGATTTCTGAGTAAAGAGACCTTTATAATGATCTCTCTCCCCGGCCAAGCTATTCGCTTCAGCTCGCAAAGTCTCCAGCTCATCCACCTTCTTTTTCTTCTCCTCCTCTAGAGCAGTTCGTAAAGAAGCAATCTCAGAGTTAAGCTTCCCTACCACCTCTTGATTAAAAGTTTTAAGGGCTAAGATCACAGCATTTTGTTTATTTATGATATCCTGGTTGGTAGAAAAGGACCTTCGCACCACAGAACGATACCGGGCAAATTCGTTCAGCTTTTCTCCAAATTTTTTATTCAGCTTCATCAACTGAAAAATAAAACAAAAGCAGATAAATATTAGAAGTGAGAAGGAAGAAGTAAGAAAGGCACAAGAATAGATGAATAAAAATACCTCATCAAGAGTTGACTCGGAGTCCACCAATAGTTGTTTAGGAAAAGTAGACTCCATAACAGAAGGGACTTCATTTATTACTGGTTCAAGAACAGATGAAGTACCCTCGTTCAAAATTTCACCTCGGAGTGGCAAAGGCACGGGGTCGATTCGAGGCATATACTATATTATTTCAACCTCACCAGCCTCGGGTCTTAGGGAGACCTCGGTTTTGGCATTATTAGGAGTCTCATCCATTACAGGATCCCGAACAGTCATCGCATCTTCCCCCACTTCTTTGGCAACTACTAAAGGAGGCAAGGTATCATCAGCAACAGCTTCAAAAAGATGGCTGAGTCAGAAATAGGAATGGCAGAGGAAGGAACGAAGTTGTCGGTATGATCCATTTGATCTATAAAATCTTCTATAGAAATGGATTGAGGAGGAAGGATTGTAGGAGTCAACGTGGCCACTCGATTCAAACTCTCAATTACTAGAAGAGAAAAACAGAAAGTCAGCATGAAATGGAAGGGTGGTGCACAAACAGAAAAATAGATGGAAAAATAAATAAAACCTGCTAAATTGAAGAGATCGTCACAAGAAAATGTTGGATGAGTCCCAGGACGAACGAAAAACATACCTAGCTCAGAGGCTGGATCGACAACAGTAATAGGCTTGCTGACTTGGGCGATTTCCAAACGCCTAACCTCGTCAACAATTAGACGAGGTGGCACCCCTTCACAAATTCGCTCCACTATCAAATGAAAAATGGCATTATTAACGAGCTGATTTCTGAAAGGATCAGAAGTAGTCCATTCAGAAGAGGAAGGAGAGTCACCTGCAGATTTGCGGACAAGCTTAGAGACTGGAAGCCCATCCTCGCCATCACTTGAAATAGTAATAGGTGGATCTTGAGGAGGAATGGTTGCAAGAGCCAAGTGGTATCAGTAATTGGAGCCACCTCATCCACAGGCCTCGCCGTCGAAGAAGTCTCAACTACTGATTTGGCCGCGAGAGTAGCCTCGACAACTACCTTGGTTTGAGAAGAACTGGTAGTAGCCACTTTCACCAATCTTCTCTTCTTCTTGGAAACGGGCTTGATTTGCGAAGAAGACGTTTTTCTTTTTTCCCCAGTGGATGACTCATTGCCCTAGTTAGTAGCATTGGTAGTCCGAAGCTCACTAGTTCACTCCACCAAAATGGGGAGGAAAGCATCCTCGTTATAAGGTGAAGAGGTTAAACCCTTCAATAGGTTGTAGATTTTCTTGTACGTATTGTCTTTGTTGGTGAGCCAAACTACAAAAAAAGGAGGAAAAGTCAATTAAAAGTAAACTCAAAAAGAAAAGGACAAAGTCAGGAAGAGGTGAAAACTCACCCCTGATCTCTTTAATGACAAGATGCATAGTCTTACCTCGTATATCCTTGATACGAGAAGCGAAGTCGAGCTTCCCCATATCATAGGAATAGTTTTCCTTTATAAGGGTCTCCATCGCGATGATTTCTTCAAGAAGGAGATTCATAGGGATGTCGGGGAGGCCATAAACGGTAGGAACTTGGAGAGTTCCTCAAAAGCCGAAAACCTCACTGCCTCAAAAATGTTCCTTAATCACCACTGTGGCAAACTTAGTATGCCAATTGTTCACCTTGTTAGGTTTGTTAACAAACAAATTTCGCCCAGGCTTCATACTAGTACACCAAACTCGTCGGTCGCCTGAACGAATAAATTTAAAGAAGCATTGAAACATCCTTGCGGTAGGATGAAGACCCAAAGCTTTACAAATCACCTCAAACTAATGCAGGTCTTGAATCGAGTTCGGTGAGAGCATCATTGGGTTGATACATTTTAATTGAAGCATTCCACCAAAAAGGGAGATGGAGGAAACCTCAAACTAGCTTCTATTTGGTGGTAGAAAAAGATAATATGATCGTTGCTCTTGAATATCTCGACAGTCTCAAGAGCGTTAGGATTAACAAAAATTATGTCAGAAGTTTTGGGTAAATCAACTGTGAATTTCTCCTGGTCTTCTAAATTCTCAGCAAACCCACTTAGATCTAAGTTCTTCAGAGTAGAGACGACGTCCATTTTTCAAATCGGTCCTGATGCTTTGGTACGAATTCTCATCTTTCTTTGGAGCCATTGCAGTATAGGAAAGAAAGAAAATAAGAGGAAATGAAAGTAGGAGGGAACTGAGAAAGCAAAGAGAAGAAGAAAATTTCTAGAAAATAAGAGAATGTAAGAAGTTTCAAAGAATGAAGAAGAAAGGGTTTTAAAAGAGACACAAAACACTAGAAAACGCGCTGATTAATCATTTCAAAAATGAAATAGGAGGCAAAGATAGAATATGACCCTGAGACTTTAGGGTCAGGATCGCGCCACCTGTATAAAAAGTACTTCAACATTAAATGACTGAACTTTGGGTAGGTGCGAAAAGATATGCTGTGGACTTTCAAGATTCTAAACAAAGATAAAGGCCTCGAACCGAAGTAAACAATACACTGAGGCAAAAAGAACCAGATCATCCAGATATTAAATTAAAGAGCCGAACTGTTCCAACCGAAGTTCGCAAAAATGATAACTTCGCTGAAACAGGGGGGCCACTAATAATGGATAAAATATACCGAACTGGATTATAAAAGTGAGATGGGCCCGGCCCAATCCAACATGCTTGATAGGCCCAAAAACTATGAAAGCCAAGCCGAACACGGAATAGAGTTCGCTTCCAAATAGCAAGCTGAAAACATGCAAATAGTCATCCTAATTTAAACAGGTCAAGAAAATTTATACTCAATTCACGTAAGGACTCATATCTTATAAATATCTCAAGAAATCAACCTTCTCAGGTACATGCACTTATACATAGGTAATATAGAATATTGTCCTCAGTCTTCTAAATTGAGTCAATCATCTAATTTGACCATCGAAGTGGTTTTGCTAGGCACCATGTCTAGCTCACTTGACTCTAGTTTCTTCTTACAAATCGCACCAGCTCACACTCAAACTCAAGCTAGATTGAGCGATTTCACTTCAGTCGAAATTAGTTTCATCAATTTCTACTTATCGTGTTACCGTAGTTTGAAATTAAGAGAGCTAAAAAGCGCTAGCTCTCCATTTTATAATATGTTATGTACTTGAGAGTAGTTGGATTTTACAAATTGACTACTATCATGTTTAATCATATGTGATTGGATGTAATGTGTTATTTGCATAATTATGTTGTTTGACCATAAAAGTAGGATGATATACTACTAGTTTGAAACAGCATTACAGCAAAGACTAAAATGTTAATTATGTGAAATCTCAAAAATATTATAGTAATTTATCCTATGTAAAATAAGCGAGATGGGTGGTTCTGATTCCCTAGCAAAGTGAGGATGGAGTATAAATTTTCTGCCCTACCAAGGCATATGAGGCAATGCCTTAAACAAATTTTAAGGAGCAAAGCAAGAATAAAAATGACAAAACCCACTCTGCCATTCCTATCAGTGAGATTGGGAAATACTAAATTTGTACTACAAGAAACATAACTAGCAAATCCACTTCAAAAGCAAGCAAACAAAAAGGCTATCCACTTCAAAAGCAAGCAAACAAAAAGGCTTGTTACGAAAGAATAATTTTGAATACATGTTCATGTCTTATCATATTATATATTTTTTATAAAAATGATTTTATTGAAATGTTCATATAGTATCAAATACGTATTTCGTATTTATGTCTATGCCTTAAAACTTTGACCATACATGTATTATATATATATTAAAACTTATACATCATATCAAAATTACTATTTTATTCAAGTCAAATGTCACTAGACCTATTCATGGGTTCAAGTATTCACTCGACCTGTCCAAGTTCACCTTAAAATTATAGAGTTTAGACAAGGTATATTGTTTATAAGTCCAAACTCGGTTAAAACCTGTAAATTTTGCGGGCGGGTCTGGTCACATATTTTAAAAGTCGATCACAGCCCAACTTTATAAGGTATATTAAAAATATATATATTTAGAATTTCTTGAGTGTTTTAGTTCTTTGTTTAAACTTTAAAATTTCAATATATATTTGTATAATTTGTGTTTGTTTAACATAAAAGTAGTTAGTTTTTAAGTAAATTTGATAAAATTTGTGAATGAAAAATTGATTTTTTTTTTTTAAATATATATATAATTCAGATCGAGCCGGACTTTAACGGATTTTTTTTAGGGAAAATTTCAAAAATATATGAAAAATGATAAAAAATTTCATTTATACCGTGTATGTAAAAAAATTTCAAAACTATGGCTCAAACATTTAAAAATATCATTTGCACGGCGTGTTATGGGTGTGAGCGGCCCAAAATCCG
>CATKHJ010975819.1:0-10552 GCA_949750685.1 Vernicia montana
ATGCTGCATCTATTCATGAGGAACCGCCTAGAAATAGGCGAAGGATTGAACAAGATGAAGATGATTTTATGCCACCTCCTCAAGAGGACCCCATTGAACTTTTGATGGAGGAGATAAGGCAATTGAGGGAGGAAAATCAAGAGTTGAGGGAAGTTCATCAAGCTCCTCCACCTCCTCCTAGAGAGCCACTGATGGTTAGAGAGGCTAGAGTTCCTCCGCCTCCACAAGTTCCTATGTATGACGAAAGGGAGATAATAGTGATTGATGAAGGGGGAGTCTCTGTACAAGACTTTAAGAGGCTCAAACCTCCAGAATTCAAGGGTGAGGAAGGTGAAGAACCTCAAGAATTCCTTGATAAAATGGACAAGCTGGTTTGGTAGTTGAAAGGATTTTGATATAAAAAAGTGATTTTGGACAGAGTTTCGGTAACAAAATAAGCATTTTTTGCATTTTTCCCCAAATTTCGGTTTGATTTTGAAGAGAAGCTAGGTATTTATAGAGGAGGCTGAGGGGGCTTGGGCGGTGTTGGCGGCGGCACCGGCAACACCGCCCAGACAGCCACCGCCATCGCCCGGTCTGGTTCGATTCTGACCGATCAGTTTGATCCGGTTTACACTGTTTTGGTCCGTTTTAGCCATTTTTGATCTGAATTGGGCCCGGTTTAATTCTATGGGTTCGTAATTGAAAATCGGTGGTGCCAACACAAGCGATTTTAACTTGACATAGTCTGATTTGGTCTGGTTTATCTGAATCAACCCGATTTGTACTATTTTGTTCAGTTTTAGCCCGTTTCTAATTTGATTTGGGCTCGGTTTGATTCTATGGATTCGTACTTAAAAATCGATCATCAAAGGGTGCAAATTTAAGTGTTCACAGTGTGAACTCTCATTTTAGCACCCTTAAAAATATTTCTGAACTCACCAGAGCTAATCAGAATATTTTCTATTCTGACCGGACCATCTGTACCAGACAGTATATTTCAAAGACTGACCAGATTTTCCTCAAATCTGACTGCCAAACTGTCCCAAAAATATTTCTGAACTCATCAGAGTTGATCATAATATTTTTCTATCCAGACTGTCACTTTTTTGATCCTGACCGGACCATCTGTACTAGACAGTATCTTTCCGAGGCTGACTAGATTTTCCTCAAAACTGACTGCAAATATGTCCGATAATTAATTTTGGATCTAACGCCACTGACCGTTAATTTTTCAGACTTCAGAATATCCCAAAAATGACCCGCAATCCCTAGAAACTAACCCAAAAAGCTCCAAAAATCGAATCGGAGCCCGAAACCCGACACGGCTCGCGGACGTTAGTGAATCGTACCCGCGTGTCCATGACGTGCCTTCGTGCATCAGCGGGGACACCTAGCGGCGTTCGCCAGGCGCGTCAGCGGACACGCCACCGTCCCTGCGGCTGACGCGGGTCTTTTGGTGCGTCTGCACTGACGTGCGTCAGTGACAGACACATCAGTACGAGGCTGACGTGTAAGTCCTGTACTGACACGTCCGCCGGGCTATTTGGCGCGTCCGCAAACGCGGCAGCGGACACCGCCAGCTTGTCTCGCAGACGCGCGTGGAGCACACGCGTGTCCGCCATGGTGCTTCGCGGCCACTTACTTTTTTCTGGAATTTCAACTTTACCCCTCCTTTTTCTGCTTTCCAAGCCCTTTTTGGTCTTTTCCTACCCCCATCTGCTCCTATAAATACCCCTTCCATTTCTCATTTTCTACACACCTTATAGCTTTTGTTGATAGTTATCCAATTGCTCTCTTCTCTCTCTCTCTCTCTAATTAGTTTTCTCACTCATTTTGAGTAATTTCAATTAGTTAATTAATTAAAAATCAATTTTAATTAATTAATTAATCTTTCAATTAGTTTCACTCATTTTGAATTAGTTAATTAATTAAAAATTAATTTTAATTAATTAATTAATTTTTCAATTAGTCTTCACTCAATTTGATTAATTAACTAATTAATTAAATTAATCACTTTAATCACTTTAATTAATTAAAATTGGGTAATTAAGCAACTAAATCATCAAATTAATTTCCTTCGAGATTAATTTAAATCCATCATCCAAAACTTATAAAACAGTATTTCGATCCGAAAAATCACTCCGCCCACTCAAAATTCCCCCAAAGAGAAGGTATATCATCTTCTCTTTCCAACCCCAAAATCACCCAAAATCAAATCAAATCAATCTGACCGATCCCTAAACCCCTCCACCTCACAGTGGAATAAACTACGTGGGTTTTGATCCCCATTCAGTGGGGTACGTAGGCAAGTTTGGAATCTAAATCCAAGTTTCAAATCCAAATCTCAATCAATCCCCTCCCCTATTTATTTTCCATGTAAATGTCAATTTACACTTTTCTTGTAAATTTTAAATTAATGCAATTAGTTAATTATTTTTAGAGTAAATGAGCGATTCTGTGATTTTCCTAGTACCCATAAGGGCTAGAGGAAATACTTTCCTTTATTTGTGAATGTTTAAATACTTGCTCTTTATTTTCTCCATATGTCTCATAATTATGCCATGCTCATACATTATGAATTGTCATTAATATTTGTTATTCATGAAATCAATTTTTAAAAGTCAAATTAAACTTAAAAGCCAAATCGAGATTATTTAAAACTAAAAACCTAGTCCCCGAGCTCAACCTGGTTCTAGGACTAGTGACTTTATCCTTGGGTAAATTAATCAAAAATTAATAAATTGGAGTCAAATTGGATTTTTCCTTAATTTTTTCATTTAAATAAATTAGGGTGGCGATTACCGAATCTCTTTAAAAAAAAATTAATTTTTCGAGGCGATAGCCGCTTCCAATAGTGAGCACCGAAACCCGTACCTTAACTTCCCTTAAAAATCGCTTAACTTTTCCTTAAGGCATTTTCCCGAGCGAGGGGAGGAGCGTTCGGGCGAGGCCTCATAGTTGGCGACTTTACTGGGGACTAGTTGCCATCCTTTTCAAATAAAAGGAAAGCAAATAAGAGGATTACTATTTGGTTAAGTATTTTTCCAAAATAATCTCCACTTGGCACTTAAGTTCAATTTGACTTTCATGCATAATTTTGCATAATAAAGGCTCCTTGCCTAGCTCTAGATTTATGAAAATTTTTGAATGGTGAGTAGCATTGGCTCGACAACTCTCTTTGAGTATGTTGGGAGATAGCGAAAGCATTCCACCCTGCGATAAATCCCCGATCATTTCGGTGGTGTAACGAGCAATCCATACTGTTAGACCCACGCGAGTCTTTTTGACTCACATGTGGTTAGGTATATCGATGCTCTAGTGGGATAGGGACCCTTAAACCAAGCGAACCTTTAACCTTGTGCATATAGTTTCCTTAGCCTTTGACCCTAGGTTCCGTGAACCATAATAAAGAGCTTGTGCATAGACCATGAAACTCTTTTGTCATGCATTATGCCATTGACATGCATACATACATAAAAAAAACTTGAGAATAGAGTCTTCTCACCCTGTGTATCAAAATTGGTGGTCCGTCACCCAAATAAATTCCAACCAAATAAACCCAGTGAAAAGAATCCTTTCCCCGATGTACCGTTGCATTTGTTTATCCTTTCCAAGTGTAAATTCTTACCTTTCCTTTTCCTTTGAAGGTACAAATGGCCAATACTTTTGACCAGGATGCGATGAACGCCTTTTTCACTAGTCTCATCAAAAAGCAAAAGGAGTCTTTCCAAAACACACTCACCACCGCCCTTAAGACACAAACAGACACCTTCACCAATGCTCTCACTACCCAATCCGCCAACTTTACAAATGCACTCAACACCAGCATCAGTCCATCCTTAACCAAGTTAGGAAAATGACCAATACCACCACTGTTCCTCCACGTATCGAGCCTACTTCCACTCAGGCCGATACAAAGCTACGCTTTTACACTCACTCCTCCTCCCGTTATCGATCTGATTGATAAGGGAAAAGCTCTTGATACTCCACTTCTCCCCCTCTGAATTTAAATGCCATTGCTCCATCCCCCACTACGAATCTTTTTCAAAGTGGGGACTTTTCTAGCTTTCCAGAAGCTAAGAAATTAATGGAAAAATTTGAGGCGATGGAGAGGACCCTCAAAAACATAAAGAAACATGAAGACATGATAGATGTCGATTCTCTGGCTCTCTTACCGAATGCAAGGGTTCCGCCCAAGTTCAAGATGCTTGTCATGGACAAGTTCAATGGAACCACATGCCCCAATACTCATATGAAAATGTATGTGGGTGCTATGAGACCATTTGGAGTGGACGACGAACTCCTTGCTCAGTTGTTCCAACAATCCCTGACTGGAGCTGCTGTGAAATGGTTACTAGATCTCAATCAAAACCACAAGAAAAGTTGGGATGACATTTCCAATGCATTTGTCAAACAATACCACTACAACATCGAGGTGGATGTCACCCGTCGAGATCTAGAGACAACCAAACAAAGATCAGGGGAGTCCTTTATCGCGTTCCTTACAAAGTGAAGGTCTAAAGCAGCCCAGATGGTAAATCGCCCCTCGGAAGAAGAGCAGATCGACATTATCGTCAAAAATCTCCTCCATCAGTACCAAGTCCATCTACAGACCCAGTATCTCCAGGACTTCAAAGACCTTATTGCCACTGCCTCCAAGATTGAAGATATGATTCAATCTGGGCAAGTCAAGGATGAGTCCTCGAACTTGAGGTACCGTAGGAACACTAACTACACTTCCAACACCACTCAGTCGGCCAACCAAAAAGGGGGAGAGGTAAATACCATCTCCTATCATCAGCCAATGAGATTGGAATCAAAAAGAACCTTCTCTGACCTAGGCATGCCCCTGAGCACTGTTTTAAAGAAAGCCTTGGGAGCCCATCTTGTTAAGCCCTTAGAGCCAAGAGCACCACCAAACCCTTTGCCCAGGAACTATAATGCTAACGAGTACTATGACTACCATCAAGGGCCGGGCATAAAACAGATGATTGTAAGGCTTTAAGCCACAGGATTCAAGATCTGGTTGATAATGGAGACATTATTGCTCCCAAGCCCAAGCCTAACATCACCACTAATCCTCTTCCCAGACACCAAGGAAATGTCAATTTCATCACTTATGATGAACATGAATCTAACCCTGTCTTCATGATTCACCCCACTCCGATTTATTGTTGTGTCTTGGATCTGAATGATTTCGTGGATGAAATCGACACAATTACCTGGAGCGGGAGAGTCCTTCCACCACTAACTCATCCCATTGTACCAAGAGAAAATACCCCGATCAGCCACACAGTTCCTCCTCTAGTAGAAAAGCTGAAACCACACTAAGAGCCCGAAGAAGATTCTATCCTGAAACAGTTAAAGAAGACCCAAGCTAACATCTCCATTTGGAGCCTTATTCAGTCATCGTACCCTCATCGCCAAGCTCTTTGCAAGGCTTTGAACTAGTGTCAGGCTCCGATTGACATCACACTTGAAACGCTTATGGCTTCTTTAACAAATACTACTAAGACAATGTCTATATCTTTCAATGACCAGGACATCCCGCAAGGTGGGGAAAATCACAACCAAGCTCTGTATATCACCGTAATGACTCGGGGCAAAACTGTGCCCATGGTGCTAGTGGATAATGAGTCTGCTCTGAACGTATGCCCACTAAAAGTGGCCAGCTACCTAGGATTAGAGGCAATAGATTTTACTCCGTCTGATCAGGTCGTGCGAGCTTATGACAACACTAAGAGGGAGGTTTTGGGTGTTGCTACTCTGAATGTGACCATTGGACCCGTCACTATGCCAATCTCCTTCCAAGTAATCGATGTCCCGGCCTGTTTCAATCTGCTTCTGGGAAAGCCGTGGATCCATCAAGTCAAGGCAGTTCCTTCCTCTCTTCACCAGAAATTGAAGTTTCCCTATAGTACAAATATCGTTACGGTCAAAGCAGATGCACATGGGAAGAATGACCATCCGAGCTCATTTCCTGTTTTGGAAATCAATCCTGAACCCTCCAGTGTTCCTCTATCGGGCTTCTCCTTCTCCTTTGTCCAGTTCATCCAAGGGAAAGGTAAATAGTTCATTTCTTTTGATTTCAACCCGAATGGAAATGTGGCTGTGGCTAACATGTTGAGAAAAATAGACTATTTTTTAGGTTTAGGTCTGGGAAAGAACCAGCAAGGGATAGCTCAATTTCCAGAGTACCCTACTACCACTGCTCCATTCGGCTTGGGCTACAAGCTCACATCAGAAGACATAATGGAACTGGAAGAGAGAGCCAAGCTGAGGGCTAACGCCAAGAGGCGAGGTGAGACCTATGATTGGCCCATGCACCCATACTTTATAACCCTGAATGGGTATTTTGTGAAAGAGAGTGAAGATTTTCCCTATTGTGCTTTTCTCGAGCCTTGGTATTACCCTATTTCTGGAAAACTAACTCCTGGTTTTGAAATTTTCTTTGATGTCAAGCTCATCTTAGAGGACTGCGAGCCCTTCTATTTGTTAGAGAAGGATTGGGAAACAAGCATGGAGCCCTCTCTTTTTGAGTCCATCCACATGATCACTGAACACCAACAACCTGATTCCACTAAGCTCATCCACCCATCTCAGTCTCTACCCAATAATTGGTATTTCGAGGAGAGCACCGGCCCTATCATACCCCCATCCGAGTCCTTTGAGTCTGTAATTGAGTCCTCCTCATTTGAGTCTGTATCTTTTGAGTCTGTCTTATCTGATGTTGAAGTTGAGTCTGTCGAGTCCGATTTTGTAACCCACCCTGTAAGTCTATCCTTTGACTTTTCTGCTTACTTTTCTGAATCTTTATGCTCTACTTCATCTGATTTGTCATTTAATGAGACATCTGAAAAAGAAAATAAAAAAGAAATAAAAAATGAAAAAGGCAAAGAATCTATCAATTATGGCACAGAGGAAAAACCCAAAATCATATACATTGCATATCATGATACACAGGCATTAATTGAAAAGGTTTGTCGGTTCTTGGATTGTTTCGCATGGGAACTTAAGGATATGGTGGGGATAGATCCAAGCATCGCAGTTCACAAGATCTCGACCTACGAACATGTGAGGCCTGTCAAGCAGAAGCTACGCAGAATGAAGGCAGAATGGTCTTTGAAGATCAAGGAAGAAGTAACCAAACTGTTAGACAATCAGTTCATCGAACCAATCACTTACCTGTCATGGTTAGCCAATATAGTGCCTATCCCCAAGAGAGATGGAAAAGTCCACATATGTGTTGACTACAGGGATCTCAACAAGGCTTACCGGAAAGATGACTTTCCTTTGCCTCACATTGACTTGTTAGTAGACCGCATAACATGTGCATCAGTGATCTCTTTGACCGACCTTTCTGCAGGCTACAATCAAGTCCAAGTATATCCTCCTGACAATGAAAAGACATCTTTCATAACAGAATGGGGCACCTACTATTATCGGGTCATGCCCTTTGGTCTAAAGAACGCCGAGGCAACATATCAGAGGATGGCAACTACCATCTTCCATGACATGATGCACAAAGATGTCGAAGTATATGTAGATGACATGGTGATAAAATCTGAGACCCCCAAAGAACATCTAGAAGCCTTGGAAAGATTTTTCTTGAGACTCAGATAGTACAATCTCAAACTGAACCCAACCAAATGTGTTTTCGGTGCCTCCTCAAGTGTTTTCCTCGGACATTTAGTCAGCCAGCGGGGCATAGAAGTGGCTCCGACTAAGTCAAAGGCAATCATAGAAATGCCACCTCCTAAAACTGAGAAGGAGATCAGAGGCTTCTTAGGTCGCCTGCAGTACATCAGCCGCTTCATTGCGCAACTAGCAGATGTTTGCGGACTGGTTTTCAAGTTACTAAGAAAAGGAGCCTCTAAGCAGTGGAACGAGGAATGCCAAAAAGCCTTTGACAGAATCAAGGTATATTTGCTGAATCCACCCGTGCTGCAGCCTCCGAGACAAGGTCAGTCACTACTGCTTTATTTATCAGTCACTCTAGAAGCTATAGGTGTAATGCTAACTCAGAATGCCTTAGACTCCCATAAAGAAAATGCCATCTATTACCTAAGCAAACGTATGTTGGCTCATGAGCTTAACTATAATAAGATTGAGCAACTATGTTTAGCTTTGGTATGGGTATGCCATAAACTCCAGCATTACCTATGCTCATACACAACCCATATGCTAGCTGACAAGAGCCCTTTGAAATTCCTTATGGAGAAGCCAGTTCTTGACAGCAAAATGGCACGATGGATGGTAGTACTTGCAGCATTCGACCTAAAATATGTTCTGAGAAAAGCAGTAAAAGGAAGCATAATCACTGACTAGTTGGCTGCAGCCCCTCTAGATGGTGAACAGTTTGAGCTTGAATTCCCAAATGAGGATATCCTAACCATAGAACCTGAGGTATGGAAGCTATTTTTTGATGGTGCATCTAACAGCAAGGGTTATGGAGCCAAAATAGTTCTTGTCACCCCAAAGGGAGATCACCTACCTATGGCAATCAAGTTAGTCTTCGAAGTGATCAATAATGAGGCTGAATATGAAGCATGCGTAGCCGGCCTAGAGGCGACAATCAACATGAGAATAGATCACCTCGAAGTCTACGGTGACTCAAACCTGATTGTTTCCCAAGCCCTTGGCAAGTGGAAGATAAGAGAAGAGCATTTGGTTCCTTACCATCAACGCCTGAATGATTTAGCAGAAAATTTTCAGGAACTTTCCTTTCACTACTTGCCAAGGGCTAAGAACCAGTTCGCCGATGCCCTAGCCACTTTAGCCTCAATGATAGATGTGAGTGACAATGAAATATATAGGCCTATTGCCATTGAACTGAAGAGGCAGCCTAGGTATTACGTCATGTGTATAAGTCTTCAACTAGTCGATGTCAAACCTTGGTTTTGGGAAATCCTCAATTATATTCAGAATGATAAATATCCAGAAGGGGCCTCCAAAATAGATCAGAGGACCTTGAGGCAGTTAGCTGCTAACTTCATACCCAATAGGGACGTTCTATACAAAAGAGCATGGGACAACATCCATCTGAGATGTGTGACTAAAGAAGAAACTCAACCGATCATGTAATGGGTCCATGGCGAGGAAGGAGGCCCACACATGAACGACATTGCTTTGGCTAAAAAAATCATGAATTTGGGTTACTTCTGGCTGACCATGAATGAGGACTATGCGAAGTATGTGCAGAAATGTCATAAGTGTCAAATCTTCGCCAAGCTACAGCATCGGCCTCCTGTGCCACTGAATCCTATAGCGACACCATGGCATTTCGCTACCTGGGGCATAGATGTCATCGGAAGAATCTCCCCGAAGTCCTCCAGTGGTCATGAATACATTCTGGTGGCTGTGGACTACTTCTCAAAATGGATTGAAGCGGCGCCATATCAGGTCTTAAACTCTAAGAAGGTGGTCCATTTCATCCAAACCAATATCCTTTATCAGTTCGGAACCCCCTTTGAGATAATCACTGATAATGACTCCCACTTTCAGAAAGAAGTAGTCAAACTGCTCCAAAAAGAAGGAATTCAGCATCACACTCCTCTCCCTATCGGCCACAGAATAATGGGGCAGTTGAGGCTGCCAACAAGACCATCAAAACCATTATGCAGAAGACTATTGTGAAGCACAAAGACTAGCATGAACATCTACCTGCCGCCTTATGGGGGTACAGAACCACGGTCCGCACTCCTATAGGGGCAACCCCATATGCCTTGGTTTACGGAATAGAGGCTGTCCTCCCTATTGAAATGCAAATCTGTTTTGCTAGGGTGATGAGAGAAAGCTAGCTAAACGAAGCAAAATGGATTACAGGCTATCATGACCAGTTGAATGCCATCAACGAGAACATAATGGATGCAATGTATAGAATTCAGGATTATCAGCAGAAACTTGCCAGACACTTCAACAAGAAGGTGAAAGACAAGGGTTTGCAAGAAGGAAACCTGGTCTTGAAAGAGATCCGAGCTCCCGTGCACGACCTAAGGGGAAAGTTTAGACCAAATTAGGCTGGGCCATACGTACTCAAAAAGATCTTATCTGGCGGAGGCACTATTCTTATGGACATGGACGGAAACGAGTTCTCCAATCCTTGCAACCTGGATCAGCTGAAGAGATACTTTGTCTGAAATTAATATCTGTATTTAGTTTTGTTGCATATGTAATCAGAACTACGTAGACCTGATTCTCCCTTAAAAGAAAATGAAAGAAAAATGATGTAAGGGATACGTAGGTTGGTTGGTTAATTTTAATCAAACAAGATGAAAACCAAGTTGTTAATTAGGTTAGTTTTAATTAACAAACAAAAGAGGACCATAACAAGTTAATTATTTCAGTTTCTAATTAACATGCCTCTTAAAGTGATTTCAAATAAAGGGATTGAAGAGATAAGGGATCATATAAAGAAAAAGGGAGAAGTAATAACTAAGCTATAATAAAAGAACTTTAAAAGAAAAGGGGAATAAAGAAAAAGGGAATATGCAAAGGGAATAAAGCAATAACAACAAAGCAATGAAAGAAACTAAGCTAAAAAGAAAACTAAAACAAAGCAACAAAGAAA
>CATKHJ010976152.1:0-16375 GCA_949750685.1 Vernicia montana
TCAAGAAAAATGGCTCAATTTAGCTAGCTTTGAGTGGGTTGAGGTATGTAGAATGGGTTAGGGAGGGTAGGTTTATATAGGTATAGTAGCTAGGTGGTTTTTCATACTTTTCCAATGTGGGATTAAGAGTTTTTCGCCCGAAACCACACACAGCCTTTCTGGAACCGCACACGGAGAATTTTGGACCGCATGGGAGGAAAACGGACCGCGCAGCAAAGTGGACCGCACAGGGGCTGTGCGGTTCCGTACAGGGCTGTGCAGAACCGCACAGCCTCTGTGCGGTCCCTGGAGGGCCCTATGCGGTCCTCCAGGGTCCGACGGGCCAGTTCGGCGGTTTTTCCGACCCTTTCTTGCTCGTTTCAGTTTCCGAGGCTTAGTCGCATGTCCGAGGATTCAGACGGTGCGAAATTCAGGGTTCACACCGACGCGTCTTTTCGGCAATCTGTCGGTGAGAAAATTAAGTGGTGCATATTTTCGGTATCCATGCTTCAATACGAATTTATTGACACCAATTTTGCAGCTGTCCGACACCGTCGATATTTTCCGATGACTTTTCCGACGACTCTCTGATGAGTGCGCTCAGTAGTCCGGAATTTATTCCTGATGATTAATTTAGTATCAGAGTGATTTATTTCAGCGTGTCGGAATTGTTATGAATTTAAAAAGTTAATTATAATTAAAATTCCATTCCTAATGATTTGTTATATGTTATTTTCTAGATCGTCCAGGACCGTCGTCAGCAGCTCAAGGTCCTAGTCAGTGATCGACTTTTGATTCTCGACATCTGTGTTGTGAGTGATTCTAATATACTTTCCTGCCTTCCATGCATCTACATTTGTTGAATGAATATATATTATATAATTATGCACTATAAGATATTATTGAACATTCTGGCACATGTATGTGAATGATTTATTAATTATGTGTTGCATAATTATTGTGGATACTGGATGGTATTGGGATGACACATGAGTCACTAGGAATGTGAATATGATATGATGGATGAGTTTTGACTGGTGTATGACAGCTCAGGAGCTTGCTCATCGCTTGCTGCTGCCAGTCGGGTCGCTGCATGGCTTCGGCCAGGGACAGTTGGTACCCTATGTATTGGATATTATAAGTACTTTTCAGTTGGACTCAGAGAGCCAAGGTGGGGGTCGGCTCCCCGTATTTGATGATAGTATGATTCCTGTGGACTGATTCCCATCCTTGTATGAGATTATATGATAAATTGTGTTTGTGACATGTTGCATGAGCATTAATGATAGAATGACATTAGAACACCAGGTTGGTATATTGGTTGGTGTCACTCACTGAGCTGAGGCGCTCATTCCTGTCTCACTACTTTTTTTTTTCAGGTTGCAGGATGAGTTGTTACTGTTGAGTTTCCTTGCCATCTCCTCCGGTAGTGGATTTTGTAAATAAATAATGATGTGTGTAATAATAAATTCTAGAATATCCGCAATTACAGTAGACTTTGTTTGTATCTATATTACTGTATAATTATGTGTGTTGTCAACACTATGTTGATAAGATAATTTGCTGACTTATGAGATAGTCTGCTAAACAGGAATCTGATGAGATATGAATGATTAATATACTATATGTTGATACAGGTTCTGTTAGCAGGTGTGCCATTAGCCCCTGAGACATGATTATGTGATATATTATTTGATAATATGATATGTTCCTTGATAGTATGATATGTCAGGCTGACTACGGATTCTGAAAGCCTTAAACTTTCCCGTACCCTAGTGCTGGTCACGTGCCTGTGAAGTCGGGTCGTGACATAAATATAATTAAATTCTTAAATTTTTTAGATCAAAATTAGTTTAACATTAATGATTAAAATAAAATAATTTTTTTTAACTTTTACAATATAGAATGAAAATGTAAAATGATAAAAGAAATTTTTAAAAATGAAAATAAAAGTGCACATCATAATAATTTATCCAAACATGCTAGAAAATAATTTATTTATTAACTTATATTTCTTATAAAGAAAAATATATGAAAAACATGCAAACAAGTAATATCTTTATTGTCTCAATTTTTATTAGAGACGTGGAAACAAGAGCAAATTATAGTGAAAAAAAATTGAAAATTGTGAAATCACCGGGTCATTGGCCGAGTCACACCGGATCACCGGTTCAATCACCTGGATCGCATGATTTTTTATGGATCAATTGTAAATTCAGTCTGATTACAAACCCAGTTTGATTTAGTACACTGATCACCGGTTCAATTGGCCGGCCATGCCGGGCCGGGTTTAATAAGTATGCGAATTTCATCTAAAAAAAGTTTAAAAATAGAGAGTAGGTAATAGAGTTCATCTATTTATGGGTAGCCATTATAATTGGAGGATTCTGCTTTCTCTGTAAAAGGATTTTGAATGTGAAGACTTATGGATTTGAATGTGAAGCTGAAGCCATCTTCTTCTTCTTCTTCTTCATTCTTTGTTTACTGTTCGTTCTGTCTCTGCTTCATTTTAATTTCACTTCACAATTCTAATGCTCAAAATGTTACTACTGATCCATCAGAAGGTACCTTTCTCTCTCTTTCTCTTTTTCTTTTCATTTTATTTCTTAATTCATTTGATTTGCTACACAATTATTGTTTGAGATTAAAGCTTATATATATATATATGGAGTTTTCTTGATAGATTGATTGGTGGGTAGGAATGAGTAGTGGGTTCTGAAAAAGAAGTTTTATTGTGATGTTTCAAGTAATTTTTTATACCCAATCTCTGTTTTGTGATATACAAACTAATAAAAAAATAAAAACAAAGAATTGGAAGTTGCTGGTTTTAACTAAAATTTGAAAGTTGGGGTAGGATAATCTAAACTTAAACATTTCAAATTCTAAATTGAATCTCATAAACAATTCCAGTTGAGAAAGGCTTTTCGAAATACAATTAAATTTGTGAAATAAATCAATAATATATGCTTTTATCAAGTTTCTATGTAGAGGCAGCAGTTATAAAATTTGATTTAAGTCAAAGATATAGAGCAGATAATTATTGATGGGTAAGTTTTGAAAATTGACAGAGAGTTCCAAAAAAAAAAAAAAAAAACAAGAGAGAGAGAGAGTAGAACAGTGGTTGGTGAGATAGGACAAAATCAAAGAGAGTTGCAGGATATAATGAAGATGGTATGTTGGTCTAGTACATTGATGAATGTTAATTAGGTTGCGGATACATCTGCACTTTGCTTGGGTTTATTTTATTTTTATGTTATTTAGTATATAAAATAATTTTTATTTAAGTATGTGAAAATAAATTTTATTATTTGTTTAATATATAAATTAAATTTTAACTCATTATTTGTTGAATTAAATTTTACTATTATTCATTTGGTTTTTATATGAAATTATATATATGTATTTCTATTTGTTTGCGTATGTAATGTAATTTTCTATCATATATCATTTCATATTCATTATAAATTTATGAATTTATGAATTATGATTAAATATATGAAATTAATAGTATATTTATAAAACAATTTATGATTACTTTTATTAAACTTATCATTATTAATTGGTTTATTAAATTTATTATTAATTACACTTCAATTGTAATTGAAAATCAATATATTTGTGTGTTAAAACAAAATCAATATATTTGTTTTTCTATGATATATCTTTTCACATTTGTTTTTCTAACTATTCATTTGATATTTTATGCTGTTTTTCTTTTTATTTGGTTTTGTTGTCCAATTGTAAAAAAAATAAATAATTATATTTGTTTATTTTTAGTTGATGTCTTAAAAGAGAAAAAACAGATTGCTACAAAAAGTGGTTTTTACTTGTTTTATTAAAAATAAAGAACATAATTTGATACCAAACAAGTTTGAAGAGAAAAACAGGTTACTACAAGTGGTGAAAAATGGTTTTAGTTGTTTCATCAAATCGTTTTTCAAGATACAATTTTTAGTATTGAACTACAATAACAAAAATGCAAAAATAAAATGGATATCAAACAAGCCCTTAGCTTTTCACTTTATTTGAAATTATCTTTTATACTATAGTTCCAAGATATTCTACAGGTTGGCTTTTCTATACAATGACCACATAAGGAATAAAAAAAATGTTTTAAAAATAATGAATAAAACTAAAATTAAGTAACACAGTAAAAAATAAATTTATGGAAAATACAGTGAACCTCTTGTGCAAATAGTAATACATTGTGTGTGTGGTGAGACAGTGGAGGCACTGAACAAGATATTCGAACAATGGGATATACAATCAGTGCCATTGTGGAATATAAGTGGAAAGCCATGTAGTGGAACTGCCATCGATGAATCTGAGTTTGAAGCTCCTGACAACAATCCTGCTATCCGATGTGATTGTTCTTACAACAATGGTACTACCTGTCACATTGTCCGACTGTATGTATCCCTTCTTCCCCTCCCTCTCTTTCTTTAATTACTGTAGTTGGAACTCATTTCAAAAGAAAAGAAAAGTTAGAAAATACATCTCTATTTGTGCTTACAAAGGAAAATACATTTTGTTCTAAAACTTTAATTCTATTATCTATTTGTGTAATCTTATATCAACATGATTTTATTAAAAGGGCTAATTCATTTATCATGTATGTTAACAATATGATTATTGTTTCATAAACCAATTGCTTGCATATACATAAGGTTGGAGATTCTATAGTAGCTTTGATTTTAATTAAGTTACAATTTTTTTTTTTTAATAATGGTTGCTTTTGACTTTGTGTATTTGACTCATGATTACACAATCAATTTTTTTAAAATATTAAAATCTGTCAATTCATATGTATTTTTGATCATTGATCCTTTATAAAATTTCTTTAAAAAAATTGAAAAAAATTATACACTCAAGAAAAATCACTAGAAAGAGAGTCAATTTTAATGATCTTCCCCTTATTTATTTATTTTTGATGAATTTGGCTTCAATTGAAACTCAAAGTCGAGACATTTTAGCCCTAAAGATGACTCTAATACCACTTAACCAAATGCTCATTGGTTCCCTTTTTTATTTTCAATTCTTTTAATTTTATTAAAATATCATTCATAAAAAAATTGCTTTATTTACAATGCTAACAAAATTAATCAAATCAAGATTATTTGACAGCAAACACTTGAGCATGACCTTTGGGCCAGCCTGGTTGAGCATCTTGTTTGGGACCGCTACTAGCAATTCCATCAATGCCAACCAGCTGTGAGCTTGTAGTATGGCCACTTCTTCACAGAATTAGTAAAATTTAGCCTTTTGTGTTTACAAAAATTGGTTAATAAAAATGTTTTTCATTTTTGTTTTTTTAAATAGTTCCTTTTTTTTAATACTTATATAGCTAGAACACTGGTAACTTCTTTTAGTGATTAAATGAAGTATTAATAGGTCCAAATATTTTCAATTTTATTATTCAAAAGAAAAGGTCAAGAATGCTTTTGCATCTAGTTTTCAGTATTACAACCAAATAACATTAAATAAGCTAGTTTCTCATAAAATATTTTTCACAAGTTATTTCCATGCAATAAATATTCATGATAAACCAATGATATTGATAGCATAAATTCATATTTTGCAGTAATTATAATCATAATGGTAGTTTTAATTCATATTTTATCCAATCATTAGCATAATAGTACTGTTTCATGTTTTATCCCCTTAGAGGAATGGTTTGGATTAGATTTCAAATTCATAACCTTTAATTGTAATCATGTCAAAGTGTATTGGTCAAGCAAAACTTAATTGGTCATATCTAGTTAGTTTAAAATTGGTGATGATTCCCTTGTTCGATTTTGGTCAAATCTTCTCATCATTTACATTTTTTCTGTTTTCCTTATTAATTCTCATTTCACTAATTTGCAGGAGGGTGTACAATTTGAACAAACGAGGGGTAATTCCAGAAGAAATTCTAGTTTTCAAACATCTAATATTTTTGTAAGGAATTTTTTGCAATTACTTCTTGTAATGAGTTTTCAAACATCTAATATTTTTGTAAGGAATTTTTTGCAATTACTTCTTGTTATGGCACTTTTTGTTTCTATAAAGAGTGAATTCAGGAAATTCAACTTTCTAGGAAGCATAGAAAATAAAACTTTCATGATTGGTTAAAAGCATAAAGTCTTCCTTTTGAACACTCAACTTCTTAAAAACCAAAGAAGTAACTTAGCAATAGGGTGATGGGGATCTTTATAAGTTCGACTTTGTTAAGAGTAATGTGATGAAACTACCTAAAATGTTTTCTAAATACTTCCATAAAATTGATTTATAATAGTATGATAGGGATATTATTGTATTTTCAAGTATACTTTATGGCTCTCTTTAAGAGTTGGAATAAGAAAGGAAAGGAAATAAAAATGGGGTGGGGTAAGAGTTATCCGTTGTTTAGTAGTTTAATTAGTTTGGACAAGAAAAGATATTAAGTGATTAGTTATCCCTTTAAACATGTATTTCTTTTCCTTTCAAAATTGAGGGAATAAGAGATTTCCCTTGTTTATCACTAAAATAACTTTTTAATAATATTTTTTACCCTTAATAAATAATATCATTTCTTATCCCTTATATTGCCAAACAAGAAATAATTATTAATCATTTTTTTTCTTTTCTTTTCTTTCCTATCCTATGAGTTAAATTTTGTCTTTTCCTTTCTCTTGTAAAAAAACTCCCAAAGAATGCCTATAGGAATTTTTTTTTATTAGCATTGGGGAAGGGTGGGTCTTTTGCCCAGGTAAGATATGCACATACTGTAAGCTAAGCGTGCAAGTGCCTTCATAAGAAGTTGGTAAATAAACTAAATAGAAAATCATTTCACTTGTTTTTTTTATTAAAGAATTGTGAACCAAACATTATAAAATATGCAAATGTCACTTACAGCAACTTCAAAATTGGAAGAGTGTTTATTGCAATTAAGTATTTAAATTTATTTTGATTCAATTTTGCAGGAAAATTGACAGAAATTACTTCACAGGTCCCTTGCCTGCATTTATTGGAAATTTAACAGCATTAAGGACTTTGTAAGTACACGAGTTCTTACAAGGACATTACGTGATCAACATTTTAAAGTTTGATGCATATAATAGGTATTTATTTTTGATGAATTAAGTTTAGTCCTTTTTTTATGTATGACTTTCCTTCATAATCTACCATTATATGATGCTCAAATTATATGTCATTATTAGATCAACTGCATTATTTCTCCATAATGTAGATAGTAAGGGATTTAAATATATATTTTTCTCCTTTTGCTATCTTTAAATAATATTATTATTTTCTCTCGAGATTTATAAATTATGAAATATTTAATTCCTAAAATTTCATTCATTATGCGATTCACTATTATGTGCACCCATAAGGATTATAGAAAAAGTAACAATAATACCATATTAGGCTTTGTTTGACATTGAGTTTGGATTTGTTTTCCAAAACTGCATTTTGACTCTTTTTATTTTTTATTTTTATTCTTTGGATTGCTTTTTGAAGCCATGATTTGGGACAAGTTATAACATGATTTACTAAGTTCTAAATACTCGAAAAGCAACCACAAATGCCATATGACATTATGTTCATTGTACAAACTAGTCAACCAACATGCTTATATTTGGTGGTAAGTTATTATTGTTTTTCTTCTTTATCTTTTATCTGACTTTGGTTTCATATGATTAGGTCAATTGCTCACAATGCATTTTCTGGGACCATCCCAAGGGAACTTGGAAACCTTAAGGACCTAACCTTATTGTAAGATCGACATTTTATGCAATTAAACCTCAATTACTATTCATTGTGTTTTGAATCAATGAATATGGAATTCATTTAATTTGCAAATGAATTTCATAAAAAAAAAAAGATAATTTATAAATGCATTCTTTTGTTTGAAACCTTATGTATTAGATGTCGAATTCATTTTGAATTTGTAGTCCTACTAGTTTGTACCTTATTCATTTCGAATTCATTTGAATTTATAGTTTTATTACCATGTACAATTGTTAGTTTATTTAGAATTCATCTGCAAATTCTATCAATTTTGGTAAAATTGGAAGTATTGCTTTGTTTATGTGAAGTTGGGCAGTATTGCTTTGTTTTCTGGGGTCAGTTCTTCGTAGAAGGCAGTAAACTCTGTATGGGTATATTTTTATGCCTGTTAGCTGTTTGTAGTTTACTGATATTATAGACATTGAAATCGCCCCCGATGTTCAAAAGAAAAAGACAACTTTGAAGTGTATGTGACTATGTGCATATTTTGATGGTAATGTTACTGATAGTATGGGAAGGGAAGGAGAGTGGGGAATCATGTTTGTAGGAACCTTTTAATATTGTTAGCATATTTATGTATCAGCAAGATTTGAACATAAGGTCTGTCCAAACTAGTTCTTTTCACCACTCTACTTGCTTGCACGCCAAAGAAAATCATTTGAATATGCCAGAGCATTAATCATTCAACTTACTTTCATTCTGGATAAATTACATGAGGAGGCTAGTTGGCTGGCCAAATTATGTTGAGTGTTGCTCTTATTTTTGCAAAAATGTTGCTTTTATTTTTGAAAGTCATTGCTATCTTTGTCATTTCAAATGAGTTATATGCCTAGTATGTCCTATTGGTTTGAATGGAATCTTATAAAGTATCTTCTTTGAATATATGTTAAACAGCTCTATTGGTGTAAATGATTTCTCTGGAACACTCCCTCCAGAACTGGGTAATTTAGTCAAGCTTGAGCAAATGTAACTTCCAAATCCCAACGTCTCTTCCTTTCTGTTTAGTCATAGATCCATAAGTATTTTAATTTTTAAATCATATAAAGTTAAAGCATTTTAATTTGCCAATTTTATAGGTATATTAACAGTTGCGGATTAAGTGGTGAAATTCCCTCGACATTTGCCAATCTCACAAGGATGAGAATCCTGTAAGGCAAACTCATTCTATATGTACCTTTGGTTGTTCGTTTCTCTTATCTGCATGGACATGTCTTTAGCATGACTTTTCTATATTTAGGTGGGCATTCGATAATCCTTTCACAGGCAAAATCCCAGACTTCATAAGGAATTGGACTCAGCTGACAACACTGTAAGCTAAAAAACTTAAAGAATTTCTCTATGAAAAGGAACAATTTCTTATGGTTTTGCAAATTGTGTTCACATTTTGAGTATCCATTATATGTAGCAGTTGTATGTCTACAAGGATAATGACTTTGTTGATTGGTTTTCTAATTTTCCTCAGGAGACTTCAGGGGAATTCTTTTGAAGGCCCTATACCCTCTAGCTTTTCTAACTTGGTCTCAATGAGCTCTTTGTGAGTGATTTCTCTCTCTCAAACACACACAATTGCACATATTCATGTATGTCTGCATCTAAAAAAAGCTAGTTTCAGTAATATGTGCACGTAATCATGCAGAAGAATCAGTGATATATCTAATTTGAGCTCTACTCTTGATTTTATCAAGAATATGAAGAACTTGACTGACTTGTAAGTTACTAATCTCCTACAACATTTCCTTTTTACACATCATCTTTACACTAACTATTCATTTTTTATCCAAAGGAATTTGAGGAATGCATTGATCACGGGTACTATCCCACCTAATATTGAAGAATACCAAGCTTTAAAAATATTGTAAGTTATAAATAACCTCAAATGCTTTAGCCAATCTTGAAATTTCCTTATATCTTTGTTTCGTGCCTTGTAGGGATTTAAGCTTCAACAACTTAACAGGGCAAATTCCTAGTGCTTTATTCAGCTTGAGATCTCTCGAGTCCTTGTAAATATCATATAATCTACTGTCTTTAATGCTAGTTCTTATGTTATAGGAATGTTAAATTCTATTTTTAGGTCCTATATACTCTCTATTCACTTGAAATTGTCTGATTTTAATTGTGTTCTCTTTCATACCATGATTATACGGCCAGGTTTCTCGGAAATAATAGTCTATCTGGAGCCCTTCCTAACCAGAAGAGTGGTTTGCTTCAAACTATGTAAGCCCTAATGCCAAATAAGATGCAATAGAATGCTGAATGTATTTGCATTTCCCTTAGCAATTTTTGTGGGATGTCCTAGTATATCCTTTAAAATTTTGTTAATGGAATTTCTTATCATGTTTAGTTAGTTCTTTATGAGAGGGGTTGCAATGACAATTGCCTTTTGAAATTATATTTGCAATTAATACTTTCTTTGGTTCTTTACCTTACATCAGTATCCATGCCCCTTATTTTTCTCAATAGGTAAATTTCTTCTTTTACAATTCTTGCATGATAATGCAAGATAATATTCATTTACTTTACAAATTGAGGAGAAAAAGTCTGCAGATAACATGTTCTGATGACTCAGTCTTTATTTGTCTTCTTTCCAAATCAGAATTTGTGAACATCCTATCAAGTGGAAATAAGAATCTCCTTTTTTTAGACAACCAATCAATAATGATTGATAAATCGTATATCTGCTCATCCTTGCTAATTTATTTTTTGCAGAGATTTATCTTACAATCATCTTACAGGAAGTTTTCCTTCATGGGTAAACTCAAATCTAGAATTGTATGTCTTTGAAATCATGTCGCTTTCTTTATCCATCTTCATTTTGTAGGGTTAGCACTCTGTTTTTAAGCTTTATGAAACTGTGGTGCACATTGAATTTATTTCCTTGTGTCTTACTTGTATTATGGTACAAATGATATATTTTGAATTGCATTACTAAGCCAAACAAAAATGTTTCATTACAACAGTGAGAAACCCATTTTTATGCTTTGGACAGTTTATGCCAACCATGAAGTTGCATTGTATAGAAAGAATCAAAGAAGATGCATTTGAACCTTGAACTTTGATCTTTATTTTTTCCCCTCTATTAGATAATGATAGTAAATTTTCTTGTATAATATTATAGTAACCTGCTTATTGTTGGGAAATGAATTCCACATTTAATAAATAGAAAATATATAAATGATTTATAAGTGAGTGGGTGTTGAATTTAGCAAAAACCAATTGGTTTTGTATAAGTGGGTTTCAACACTTGCCTACTTATAAGTCACATATGTTCGTGTCCGTGGATTTTAATACTTATAACATTACACGAAGATCAAGACAGGGATCTCTAAAGAAATGAATAATTAGCTTCTATTTCTTGATGGGCTTGAACTTTAATCAAGACAGGCCCCATGTTTTATCACCTTTGCATCTTTATTATGTGTTGCTACTTATGAGTAATTTCTACATGGAATTATGCACAGGAACTTTGTGGCCAACAATTTTGTATTTGACAACTCAAACATAAGGTGAAATATTGATCTGCTATTTAGTTAGTCTTTTCGTCATAATTAATGTTGTGTATAGTAACCAAATCTACTACAATGCAATATTACTTCTACGCCTTAACATGCTCTTGTATTTTACAATCTAAATAAGGAATAACAGCTATTTCTTTACGCAGTGTGCTGCCAAGATTGAACTGTCTGCAGAGAAATTTCCCTTGCAATAGGAATACTCCACGTTGTAAGCTTCTTTATTCAATTATTTAGTTTCTAGTGGAAATTTCAGCTAATGTCTCAAATCTCATGAGCTGTGGACATATTAACTTTCATTAATTCCTTGTATCAGCATTATGTGTTCCCTGGTGTGTTAGAGATAGCTTAATCAATTGGGAGCTAAAAACATTATGTCATTGTTAATTGTTATAGATGCAAATTTTGCAATCAAATGTGGTGGCCCGGAGATGAGAACCAATGGCATACTTTTTGAGGCTGAAAATTCATCGCTGGGTGCAGCATCATTCAATGTAACCCGTAGCGAAAAATGGGCGGTCAGCATTACAGGAATGTTTGCTGATAGACAGAATCCTACATATGTTGAAGATACCTTGTCACAAGTTACCAGCACCAACACCCCGGAACTTTATCTGACTTCAAGGCTATCCCCTGGCTCAATCAGATACTATGGCCTAGGTCTTGAAAATGGGCCTTATACTATAAGCTTATTTTTCGCAGAAACAGCATTGAAACATAGAAGTTCTCAAATTTGGGAGAGTGTAGGAAGGCGTGTTTTTGACATCTATATTCAGGTGAAATTGGTTTCAAACAATAACTTAGACTATTTCCAAGTAAAAGATTGCTTGATTTATGTATAGGATACAACGATTAAATAATGAGAATTCTGTTGTCTATCTCCATTAATTCTAGGGAAGCCTCGAGTTGAAGGATTTTGACATATCAAAAGAGGCGGGTGGGGTTGAAAGAGCAATTACAAGGACTTTTAATGCTACTGTTTCTGAGAACCATCTTGAAATTCACTTGTTTTGGGCTGGTAAGGGGACTTGCTGCACACCTATACAGGGCTATTACGGACCAATCATTTCAGCTTTGAGTGTTGTTCCAGGTAATACAAATTCTTATTTAAGACTTTCAAAATCTGCTTATCTTTGCTCATTTCTGATGGTAATTAAATTTGCTGCACAAGATTTTATACCAACGGTTAGTGGAATACCACCGGGTTCTCGGCAGAAGAGCAGGCAAGGGCTAATTATTAGTATTTCCATCTCTGCTGGAGTCATCAGCTCCATACTGATATTTGCAATTTTTTACATCAAAAGAAGAGCACGCAAAAATGATGAGGAAGGTAAGAGTATTTAATGAAAAAGAATTGTAATTGTTTTAGTTTGTCCTATGCCAAACCTTGATGCTTTCTTGCATTTAAACATAAATGAACCAGTGACATCTGACAATACTTAGAAGTATACCCTCAAAAATAAAAACACTTTGAAGTACTGCTCATTACTGGGAATTTTTTAAAATAGATGCTGTAATTGTTTCAGGAAGTTTGATAGTGTTCTCATAGTACTAAGATGTGGAGACTACAAAAACATAGTTAATGTGATCAAATCTCGCCCTCCCAAACCTTTCAACTCTCTTGACCCTAGTTAAGGTGGATTTTCACTCAGTTTTTGGTACAAAATCACCTTTAAAATGTCTTCAGAAAAACTAATGGTAAATGGACTTATACCTTTCAATTTGAGATGTTAGTATGATGAAATAGGTTAGCATAAAAAGACAATTCATCACTTGGAATGCAAAATCCAGAATTCCGTGTTTCCATGTCATCCAGAAATTATTTTGAGAAAAATGGAGAAGAAAATTTATGATGTCCTGAACTGATAATTTTCTTTTATCATGCTTCAATTTTCAGTTCTTTCTGGATTAGGCCCTAGACCTTATACTTTTAGTTACGCTCAATTGAGAATGGCCACAGAAGACTTTAGTCCCTCAAATCAGCTTGGAGAAGGGGGATATGGACCTGTATACAAGGTAATTTGTATCTCAAATTATTACATCATGATAAATGCTTGTTAATTGCTTGACATGTAACAATTTTGACTTTTTCTATTTTCTAAGGAGGAGGAGACGTGCATTTTTACTAACTGTTGGTACTTTGTAGGGTACACTTTCGGATGGCAGGAAAGTAGCTGTTAAGCTACTTTCCCTAGCATCAAGTCAGGGGAAGAGTGAATTTGTAACTGAGATTGCTACCATATCTGCAGTTCAACATCGAAATCTTGTGAAATTGTATGGATGTTGCATTGAAGGAAATAGACGACTCTTGGTTTATGAATATCTTGAAAACAAGAGCCTTGATAAGGCACTCTTTGGTATGAAGACAGTGATTGAATAATGATCTACTTTTCCCAGTCAAAAACCACAGAAATATATCTTAGCAGACATCTAAAGGATCAAAATAGGCAGAATGTTTCTTATTTTAGTGTTTACTTACTAAATTAATGGTTGCAACTTAATCAGCTAACTAGCTTAATACAGTTGGATTATATGTTAAGATTGCAGCTACTTGTGCAGGAAAAACTAGCTTGCATCTTGACTGGCCAACCCGCTTTGATATATGCTTAGGCACCGCCAGAGGGTTAGCTTATCTTCACGAGGAGTCAAGGCCAAGGATTGTCCATAGAGATGTGAAGGCAAGTAACATTTTGCTGGATGCAGAACTCTGCCCCAAAATATCAGATTTTGGATTGGCAAAGCTGTATGATGAGAAGAAAACCCACATCAGCACTCGAGTTGCGGGAACCATGTAACCACCTTTTACAATTCCTTGAATCATTTTTAGTTGCTTGCTTAAATTTTGTGCTAAAATGCATATCTGAAGGTACTATGAAGAAGCCATTTACAAATCCAACAAAGACTAATTGAAGGGCCATTCAATTTGCTTTCTTTTTCATTTCTTGAAATCTACTGGATGCCATTAGTATTATGTTTATCACTGAATTTTAAATAAAAGAAGTTTTTGCAATAAACCTATACCAAGAAATCTTATTTTATTTTTTGTTTTTGCAGTGGCTATATGGCACCGGAGTATGCTATGCGCGGACATCTGACAGAGAAGGCTGATGTTTTCAGCTTTGGTGTTCTTGCTTTGGAAATCCTCAGCGGAATACCAAACTATGAAAACAACTTGGTTGAGGAAAAGATATATCTTCTTGGATGGGTAAAGAGAGACGAGTTCTCATTTTCATTTCCTTTTTGCTTGGCAACTTTCTTTTTAAAAACTTATTGTTCATATATTTTCTAGGCCTGGACTCTGTATGAAAAAAATCAAAGTTTGGCACTGGTGGATCCGAGTTTAATGGATTTTGATGAAAATGAAGCTCTTCGAGTTTTACGAGTCGCCCTCTTATGCACTCAAGCATCACCAACAATGCGGCCAACAATGTCACGAGTTGTGGCAATGCTTGCTGGAGACATTGAAGTGAGCGTTGCTATAACAAAGCCAAGCTATTTGAGTGATTGGGATCCTAAGGATATACACTGCGGCTTCTCCTATGAAGATACAAAAACATTTACTAAATCAGAGATTAGTAGCAACAAGAGCCATGAAATCCATCCTATTGATCTTAATCCAGGGGTTGATACAACACCCTCACCACTGAATTTCTCAGAACCAAGGCTTAGTGACCTCATTGGGAAAGGAAGGTGAGTGGTTTGAAGGCTAGAGAAATGTACATTGTACAGCAATACATCATAGGAACACCCCCCACCCCCCCCCCCCTCCCCTTTTTTTTTTCTTTTAAGAACCAAAATTTAACTTCCAATTACTTCATATTGCCCTTGGTTTGATATTGAAAAAGTAAAAGGACTAGCAAATTAGAAAAAGAGAAGGAAAAATAATGGGAAGGAAATGAAAAGCAAAGAGGGGAAGGGAGGGCATTTTCATTTGCTTAATTTTTCTTTTCCTTTTTGAATTCTCACTTGGAGAAAGGTTCATTTTGGCTCCTAATGTTTACCCCGTGGCGCGCATATGCCCTTAAACTAAATTTTGAACCAAATAACTTATAAAATACCCAAATCCTGTTATTTTAACCCTTCTTTTAACGATATATTATAACAGGAGTAATAGCCGTTTGATATAAATGACGTGGTTATAATTTTTTGAGAAGTGGAACCCACTAACTGCACCTTCTTCCGAAAAAAAAAAAAAACCCTAACTCTTTTACTGAAACATTATTTGTTTATTACTGTGCAACCTGTTAACATTAACTTGAAATGTACACCCTCACACTTTCGCCCCGCGTGGGTTTAGATTAAATTGTTTACTAAAACAAGTTAATCTAAATCCTCACACTTTCTTTCTCAAATCTTTCTGAAATCTTTTACTCTTAATATTTCTTTATTAATTTGTGATATTTTGAATCCTTTAATGGATGATGGATCTACTCTGTTTATCAGTTTTTGATATATTTTTATCTCTAATTTTAATGATATATTTGATTTTCTTGCTTATTGAATTGATTTTCTCGGGAAAAAATTGAAAGAGGGAAAAAGCAAAGCAAGGTTTAGAAAGAAGAAGAAGAACATCAATCAAGTAGTAGCTACAAGAGCCCTATGCTTCTCAATCTTCTTTTAGAGCTCTTCTTTCTTGGCTCCCACAATTCTATCTACCTCTTTCCCTTTCTTCACCAACACAAATATTAGCATAGCCAGTACTTCAAATTCCTGTGCCACATTCTATCAAACACATACACAACAAACTCATCAAAAACCCAAATCAATAAATCAAATAAAAAAAACAAGAAAAACACATACAAGCAATTCATCCACATCAATGTTGGTAAATTGGACTTTTGTGAACTTGACAACCATAGCTTTATTTTCTGGTTCTATTAGTTTACAAGGTCCACACCATGATGCAGCAAAATCTATCACCATCTTCCCTCGAAAATTACCCAAAATCAAATATATTTAAAACCCAGATACCAAAATCAAATATATCAAAAACCAATATCCCATTTTCAATATCTAATGAAGTAGAAAAAATTTGTGTACCAGTTGGGATGAATCTTTGATGGAATTGAAATGAAACTGCCATCGCTTAGACGAGTGGAAGGCTGTGACTCCATAGTGATCCGCCGATGATGAGTTTT
>CATKHJ010976270.1:0-24894 GCA_949750685.1 Vernicia montana
TATATATATATATATATAAAGATAAAGATAAAGATAATTAACTAAGCAAAGAAGAAGAATTAATTAAAGAAATTGAATAACTACTAATTAAAGAGGGGGAAAAGGATTATACAAAAACTGAATTATCTCCGTAATCGGATAGTACATCTCTGAATACAAAGAATAATACAGAAAAAAAGAACCAAAAGAAAGAAGGAAATTAAGTAACTAGCTAATCGTCCAGGCATAATAATAAGCTAAAAAAAAGCTAGTCATCATTTTCCAACGATAAGGTTCTTCTTCAAATGGGATTAAATAATTTCTCCAGAGACAAAACATTCTCTTTCATAAAGTCATACTCATGATATTCAGTTAGAGAATTACATACCAGAAACTAATTAATCCTTCCTTTTTCTATTCCTCTGTAGTCTCCTTTCTCATCTGGGAAGGCACTATGTCCTGAAGAAGTCCATGGTCTCTAAGCAAAAAAGTTGGTGAAGGAACAAAGCGTCTTTCTTGAATAGAAAATGGGTTTTGATTAGTACTAGTGCTAATATTGAGACAAGGAGTTGAACTATACATATACGCATGTTGTTGGTACTGAGGTTGTGGAGCAACAAAAGATGAAGAATTATTATTATTAGTCGCAACACCAAAACCACCTGAATGATCTGCTAAAAGTCCAATACTTCCTCTTGGTGTTATTGGGCTTGGATGAGTGTGTTGCCCTTCATATGTTGTTACTACAATCGTCGGATCTTCTGATGATCTCTCTACTCTCTTCTTTACACCACATCCTGCACTAGTGCAACGATAGTAGCTCCTGAAATACAATTAATTAAGTTATTATAAATTAAAAAACTTTTTCGATTTTCTAATTTATATCCCAAAAAGAAAAAATTGCATATTCTTGCAACACAAGTAATTAATAATATATGTAAATCAGACAAAAATGGGGGATTTTTCTGATTTTGATGATACCTTGGATAAGGGCTGTTTTTCACTGCTTTTTGGCCGTACTTTCTCCATCTATACCCATCATCTAAGTGATCAACTTCGCTCTTTGTCATAAAAGCAAATCTTGGCTCTCTTTGCCTTTTCTGGTTCTTCTTTTTCGGTTTCAACCTAATTATTAAACCACCCCCATAAACATTATATATTTACACTTTCATCACCATTAAAACAATCACAAACACAAACACAAATCCCACAATTAATTATATACTCTTAATTTTAGAAAACATAATAAAACAGAACAAATTTTTTTTTTTTTTTTTTTAATCAAGAACATAAAAAAAAAAAAAGAAAACAAAAAATACACTCACTGTTTCTTGTTCTTGTCTTGATCTTGGTCATCTTCATCTCCAGCTTTATTATTAGGTTGAGCATCATTTCCTGCTTCGTTCGAGGACGAAGAGATCGAAGATGAATTAGGAGTAGCCGGAGTATTCAAAACCTCAGATGATTCAGGAACAGTAGATGCCGGTGAAGGTAATGGTTGTTGTTGTTCTTGATGAGGAAGAATCGGAGGAGGAAACCAATCGAATAAAGAAGGACCAAAATCTTGGTTCCTATCAAGCAACTCCATAAAACTTAAAGGCTCTTTGTCACCAATATCACATGGCATCATCATGTCAAAGATGCTTGATGTTGTTGTTGTTGTTGTTGTTGGTATTATAGATGATAAAGCAAAACTACTACTAGTACTGCCACTAAGCATCTCTTCATTACTTATCATGAATGTCGAATTTCCCATATAATTCTCAGCTTTTATCATTTGCTCTTCTCTCTTCTCCATAGAAAAATTTTCTTTATAAAATTATCAAAAGCACATATTCTGCTTCTTCATTTCATTTGAGTGTAGCACTTGTTCTCCTTTTCTTTTCTTTTCTTTCCCTCTCTCTCTTTCTTTCTTTCTAAAGTTTATTACATAACAAAAAATAAAATATAGAAAGAGAAAGTGATGCAAATGGAGACTGTTTATTTATTTATTTTATTTTCCATGTGTGAATGGTCACTTTGTGTTTAGATTTTGGACAACAGCTTGAAGTAATGAGGTTTCCCATTGGATGATGACCGGCATTTCCCAGTTCTCTTTAGTACGGTAGGTAGTGGATTTCAGCCGGTGTTCTACATTAATTGCTACACGACTCCTGTTGGTTCCACATCTTCTCACGCGGATTTTTTGACTCGTTTAACCGGTTCCATGTAAATAACCTTTTTGGGTACACGTGGATTGCTGAAAAAGGGTGTCTCCTTAACTCATGTGCATCCGATCGCTGCCTCCCACCGTTTTTTTGAGTTCATCTCCCGGGCGTCTCTCTCTCTCTCTCTGTTTTTTTTTTTTTTTTTTTTTTTGAACTTTTAACGGTAAAATTATTTACTTGAAATTACTTAATTCACCCTCGCTGTCTAATTTTGTATGTGCTGACAATAATTTAGCTTGGTTTATAGTACTTTTTTTTAAAAAAAATAAAAAAAAAAAATCAAGTAGGGTACAATTGAATTGCTGATAATTTTTAAATTGTGCAAGTTGGCTTTCTGTTATTTGTGACAAATTTGTTGGATACCATATCTCCAACATTTCCTCTTCTAAAACCATATATCATGTCAAATCACATAAATTTTAAAAACAAATCTATATTTTAACCCATATTTATCTTATACCCATAATAGTGTTAATACCTTTTTCTAAATTATATTATATGTTTCTTCTTCCTCTATGTAGAGTCAGAGAAGTTAATAGTTTTATGTATTAATGAAGTTATTTCGTTATATATATATGTAATAAGTTAATTATTGAAAAAAGAAAAATTTTATTACTGTAAATTATATTAAAACTTCAACTTCATCCATTCTTGAGAAAGATTTTATTTTCCTGTCTTTTATGCTCTTATACTTTTTTGAAATCCTTGATAATTTGTGAACTATAATAGGAACATTTTTTTTTTTTTTTAAATTAGTTTGACATTTTGAAACATCCAATTCAATTGAAAAATTCAAATAAAATAAGGGTATTTCTGTAATATACGACAATACTCTGTCCAGACAAAAACTTTCCACATAAAGAAAAGACTTGTAACTTAATAATAACCTTATATGAAAAATGAAGAAGAGAGTGAAAAATTAATAACCTTGTTTCGAGCGTGCGAGAGAAGTTTCTGGTACGTGTGGTCCAATCCTGACATGAAATGCACATGCTGACATAATCTCTACGTCATCAAACTCTATTTAATCTTTCTCGCTTCTTATCCGACTACCCAACACCGTCAATTGACCACAATCTACACCGTTTTAATCAAAGCGTTTACAGAAAATTTCAGTCTAATTAATTTTTAATTTTATTTAGTATATTTACAGTTCTCAATTTTCATTCTAGTAGCGAAGAATGTTCTGTATTCATTTTATTTATTTAATTATATTTTTGTTGTGGTTGTTGCACCTTTTTTTTTCTTTTTTAATAATAAAAAAAAAAAAAACTAGTTTCTCTTTTGACAATATAACCGTCAATGAAGTAGCTTCTTTGCTTAAATAGACTGACGAGAATAGGTAAAAAAAAAAGGAAAATTATTTGGTTAATTTTTTAATAATATAATTTTTTAATTTTATTTTGGTTAATTACCTATCAGAACAAGTAGTATTAATTTGATTATAATTTTTTTTTTTTTTTTGTCTAAAATTTGATTATACAAATTTTATTGTATATAAACTCTAAAGCTCAAATTTTGAAATTTTAATTAATTAGTATTATAAAATAATTTATTTTAGGGATGGTGTAAATAATTTATGTATGCATGTTAATATTCAGTTAATCAAATTCAAATGGATGATCTGAAAGGTACCTAGATGCAGTTACACGTGGTCATCCATTATATGAGTCATAAATTCAGACAGCGCATCAGAACATTTCAATTAAATTGATATTTTCATAGCACTAATGTCATTAAATTGCTCTAATACTTTATTAATTAGAAAAAATAATAAAGAACAAAATAACAGCTAAATAGACTAAAGCCTCTGAACATATAATATGTATATTAACTAATTAATTAATCCATCAATAAAATTTTTTAAGATTATAAGTGAATCATTTGTAATGACAAAAACATAATTAAAGCACTCATGAATCATGATTAACTAATTTGCTCCTGTATAAAAATTATATATATATATATATATATATATCATGAGGAATAACCCCACAAAAAAGCAAATTTAAATATGCATGATATAGATGAAGCCACCTATTAATGTGTCATAACCCCATAAATATCTTCTTATCTTTACAATACATACGAATATGATTGCACATAAAAAGCTCCAATGGTCATTTCAAGGTACAACCTGGATATTACGGAAATAAATTCCAAAAACTTCTCATCATACATAGGTTGAGCACGATTTGATTCAAATCGATATTAAATTAAAAATTAATATTATATTAAATTAAAATTTTTAATACGATTTTTATTTTAAGTCTCAAATTTATTACAGTACAATATTAAAACAGTTCAATATTTTTACAATACAGTACTAAAATAATTTGATATTTTGATTCTGTCTGATATTTTTAAGTACTGTACTCAACCCTAAGTCTAATATTTGAATTTTAATTGATTATATATATATATATATAATTGACATAATAATAAGTCTAATTGATATATATAATGGGTTTAAGGTTTGAATTTTAATGGGTTATATATATTATATTAAAATTTGGTTCGGTACCGGTACTTTCGGATCAGTTCAATACGGTTTCGTTCAGTATAGTTCTCGGTTCGAATATGAATTAAGAATCAGTACTATACTAAATTAAAATTTTCGGTATGATTATTATCCTAAATTCTAAATTTCTTACAGTACAATATTAAAATAATTTTGTATTTTGATTTAGTCTGACATTTTCGAATACCGTGCTCAACCTTAATCACCACATTTAAAAGAAAAAAATTTTATTCGAGTACAATGGATATATATTATTAATTAAAAAGCCTAATCACTTATTTTAATTGGTAAACAAATTAGTTTTTTTTTTATTATTTTAGTAACCAAAATTTAATTCTTTATTATACAAATTGAGTGTGGAAATACACGTTAATATTAAAAATAATTTTTTAATATACTGATTAAGCATATATAAGAACAATGAAAAAAAATTAGTATCAATATATATATATAAATTGATCTAAAAATAACTTGATCATTTAAAATTAAAAAAAATAATAAAAATAAAAATAGGGAAATTATTGTATTCTTTTGGTGAAATCATGATCAAATGTGGTCTTTAGGTCACCATCGCTCCTATAACTATAAGATGTGTGGGGACATGCAAAAGCCAAAGAATAGAACCAAATATACCACGTGTAAGCTTTTTGTTGCTTCTCTTGGGTACATATAAATGTGGGTATTTTAATTTAAAATATTTTTATTTTATTATATGGTTTTTTATTTTTCTTTTCTTCTCATAATAAATAAGGGGACTTTTCTTTTGTTTCAAAGCACATGCACTTTTACGCGGTTTTAGTATTATTCTTTTAGGGTTTGCTTCCAAAACACGCCCTCTGCTCCATACAGCTTTTCCCTTATGCTTCTTTAAAATTAATTTGCATTTCTTCTCTTGCAATCAAATGTTTGGTGACTATATTAATTGTATATATTGTAATCATAATACATAATAATATATTCTCTAATTATTAATTAAATTAAATTTGTTTATTGATTTAAAAAATCTCATAACCTACTCATTATTTCCTCAAGAAGATAACAAGGAAAATTTTGGAACTTTCTTAGAGTTGATAATTCAAGATGGAAAAATAAAATCTTCATGTTATACTAGTGCCAACCTAGCCAAAATTTATTTGAATGGTATAAGTTTTCTTTTTCTTTTTTTTTTTTTTGCCACCTTACTTTTTTTTTTTTTTTTTTTTTTTAAATTTAACTTCGATTATAACTCAAATTAGATAATTCACAATCCTGAAAACGGTTTTAATTAATAGCAATAACCAAATGCTATTTGCTTGTCATCTTAACCCTTTTGTGTGCTATAAGATTTGTTGTATAGTACATATATTACAGAAAATAGAAAGTTTTCAAAAATGAGTTCCTCTCAATGTGTACTCGGTATAATAGTCACATCTTAATCAGTCATGAGAAACTTGTTAGAGATCACACATCTAAAAACTATAAAAATAATCAAAAGGTATATAAGTGACAAGGGTCAACCACCTAAGTGACTAGTGCTAATCATTTTTTGTTATGATTGAATACAAGTCTAATAAAATTCTATCTTACCTCCTACTTTCTCAATTCAATTTAATTCAAATTTCCAATATGGTATCAGAGCAGGTCGGTAAGTCTAATAAAACTCTATCTTATCACTTTTGATTAATAGGTTCTACACTCTACCCATTCTCACATTCTACCTTCTCAATTCAATTCAATTCAAATTTCTAATAAAACTTCCAATTAATAGATGATAGATGATTGTCTCCATTCCTTCCCATATGATCTCTATTTAATTAAGATTTGAATTTCAAATTTAATCTCTGTTTTCTTTTTCTAACTTTTGGATGTAATATCATTTCAACGGAATTTATAATTTAGTGTTTATAATATATGAATAATATTATACAACTTGCCTATTAAGTTTTATATAGTTATAAAATGATAATTTTTTTTTTTGGGTAATAAGAAATTTTTAAAGGAAAGATAGTTAGAATTTGAACCGACCTTCATGCATTAAAAGATTAATACTCATTTTAAAATTATAAATTCAATAGCTTATAAGTATGGTTACAATTTGTGAAATTATTTGAACTCAACTATTGGTTAATTACATTAAAGTACAAAATTAAATACTATAAAATTGAAAAAAAAAATCAAAGGAACATAAGTGGATTTACTTTAACTAACTTTAATGACTTAATAATTAAATTTGAATTGTGAAATTAGATTTTTTTTCTTTATTATATTTAGATGATTTACTTTTAACTAGAATGAAAAGATAAATGTATTGTATATATGATAATGTATGGAAATGTTAATTATAGCATATAATATTATTTTTAAAATGAAAAAAAAAACGTAAAAATAAAAAATTCCTTGAGATCAAATGCATATCCAAAATAACAATATTATTCTAAACAAGGAAGGTTATTGTTTTAATTAAATTAAGTGGGATAAGGATTAAGAAAAGGAACAAGATTTATGTTTCAAATAATTAATTTTTAATTTTTGAATCCTTCAGACTTTAATTAACTGTTTTAATTAGCATTATTAGTAATTAAATTAACAGAATAGGCAAATGCACAGTAACAGTCCACTGATATTGGTAGCTGCTGTAGCTAATATATATATATAGAAATGTGTGACAAATATAAATATTTATATTGACAAGTTGGATTTGTGTTGCTTAGAGGGAAAGTATGGGATCAAAAAAAGAGACAAACACTAAACACGGAGGAATGTACAATTTGGGGCTGTAATTGAGAGCCTGAATTAATTTTTGGTTCAATTAGAAGCTCAAACTTCTAATTTGGGATTAATTTAGGGCTTTTGTCGTCAATTAATTAACTTTGTGAAATTGTAGGTCCTATCCTATCTCATATTTTTCAATAATAAAAATATTAAAATTTATAATAAAAAATATTAAAATTAAAATTAAAACTTAAAAATAAAAAATAATAATAATAATAATAATAAAAAGATGAACCCAGAAACCCAGATATGGGTTCATCAAACGCAAAAGAAAAAATTATCAAGACTTGAATAGAGGAAACACAAACTCCGTCACTATCCTATCCCCTCCTCCAAATTCAAGCCCATTTTTACATATCATTTCCCCAAACCTTTCAGAACCCCTACTACATTCATTGCCAAGGCCGACGAAGGCGACGCAGATGAAGTGGGGCCCGACGACTACTACATGGACGAGGAAGAGGCGGAGGAGGTGGACAACAAGAAGGACTACGACCTACGACCTACGACCTCGGTTATGACCCTTCAATTGCCATGGTAAATATCAAGAGCTTCGTGTCTACACAAGGTTGGGATTCTGAAAAGATTGTCGATTACCGGATTGATGAGGAGGAATTTCATAAAATTAGCTTGTTAGATTGTGATTTCCTCATAAGGAAGCCACCTGACCCACATAATGATGTTTATGATTTTAGGGAGGTTAGTGGAGCTCTGATTTTGATTGTTGTTAGAATTTTGGTGTTTGTCTTTTCATTATTGTTGATTTTACTTTCTGGGTTCATTTGTCTTATTTCCATTTTTTGTTGACAGTGTTGGCTGTAGATGTATGTTACTCCATTTCTTCATAGAAGCAATGTTAATTGGTTTTAGATGTACTTGATAATTTTTAGATTTTAATTTTAATATTGTTTTATTACTTGATTTTCTTAAATTTTAATATTATTATTATTTAAAAATAAAAAGTGAGCCCCACAATTATGATTAATTGACGAACACATTTTAAATTCACTCTAAATTAAAATTTTAAGCTCTTAATTAAACTTTAAGAAAAAGAATTCAGCCTTCAAATCGAATATTTCCCCACTAAACACGGTAATTAGACATACAATAGTTACTTCAGCCTCAGCCTCATTTTCATTCCTTTCACATCCTATAACCTCAAGAGCGAGTGAAAAGCGCTGCAGCCAATAACGTGTGGGTCATAATCTATAATTAATAATGAAAATGAACATAACGATGATCGGACACCGACTCTCTGTAATATTCTGGCGGTGTGGGTCCTATTTATAAGATTAACCCCCTATAACTGTACCCGATCGATATGTTTTTGTTTGGGAATCTAAAAGTGCATTGGTCAAAAGCCTGTCTAGGTCAAACATTTTGAAATTTTGTTTTTTCAACAAGAAATCAGATGTAATTACAATGTTTACATGTGGTTGATTCATGTCCATCCACAGCTTATTTGGCTAGACTTTGCATTTTCTAAGATAAGGTAGCTTTTGTAATTCAATGCAGTTAAATAATTGAGTATTTGAGTTATCACGGAGGAGGTGATAGAAGAAAAATCAAACTTGAATCTATTGTTTAAGTCGTGTATATATTTATTATATGCTGTTGAATAATTGATTTTTTTTTTTATTTGTTCTTGAAATGAAAACTAAGCGTTTTTGTGGTTGAAAAATGCATAAGTTTTAAAAATTAACTTGTATTTTCATTTAATAACTTTTAAAATGATTTTTATATATGGATAAAAAATTTCAGAAGAGTTTTGCACCTTAAGAGAGGTAAATGTTTTTTCCTATAAAACAAAATCTAAGGAAAGTTACAAAAAGAGCAAAAACGACATATGAATTAACGCTTTTGTACATATAAAGAAGAAAAGGAAAACATTGTGTACCCTTCTTATTGATTACGTTGATTAGAGAAGAAGTTTATTTTTCAATCATTTTCCCATTTAATATTGCAGCATTATTAATGCAACATGCACACCTATACAGTAGAGCTTTTCAAATAGACGAATTTAATTTAATTAATATCATCAAATTAACAAACTTTTCAGGCTACGAATGAAACAAAAAGGTTAAGATTCTTTCATCATTCTATATATAATTTTCGAGTGAATGAAGTTATAAAAGGAGAAGAATCATTAGCCTTTAGCAGGGGCTATACCTTATTAATAACTATATATGTTGCAAATTATGAATAAATATATAACCCCCAACTGCCTCAATTTTGAGCTTTTGTAACGAATCTTCATTTCCTTATTCTATTACCGACCTCTTCATTTCTATCTATAAATATATACTTATCTTGGTAGTATGAGAATTTTTAGAAAGCATATATTATACAAATTTAAATCTTAATTATGTTATTACAATAAGGCAGAGATTCATTTAACTCCCAATACATATATATTATATCAGACATCAACTAATCTTGACAAGCATGATCAACATAATATATAGCAATTTATACTATAATAATTATTCTCTTTGTTTTGTTTATTTCTAATAATATATATATATAAGGGCATTACTTGGTCAGGACCAAATTTTAATACTTTGCATATACTTTATTATATATAGTTAGTTCCTATATATATATATATATATATATATATATATAGGGAAAAATATAAAAAAATTATGATGAGATTTGATCCTTTTATATTTATAAGTTTATGAAATTTTATTTTATAAAGAGGAGTCTGAGATTTATTCTGTTAGCAATTTGGAGTCTCTATCAGTAACACCGTTAGTCAATGTTGATGTGAAAAAGTTAATGATGACGTGGCGTTGACGTATTATTTATGGACCTCACTTTTTTTTTATCCATTTGATTATTTAAAAAATAAAAAAAAATGAGGTTCACAAGTGTCACGTTAGCGCCACGTCATCATTAACTTTATCAAATCATCATTAATTAATTGTGTTAAGATTGTGAAACCTAAATTATTAATGGAATAAATCTCATATCCCTTTTTTATAAAAAAAAAAAAAATTTCATAAATTCATAAGTGTAAAAAGGTGAAACCAAGTAATATTATTTTGTACTTTTTCCAAAATTATATATAGCTTTTCTTAATAATTAATATCTTGCGTTTTTAAATGGTAATAATTAATATAAATCAGATGATTCTCTCATCAACAAGCTTGACAAGTCCAAAACGGTTTCCATAGTTTTCATATATTAATTAATTATAAGAATGATCATAAATAAATACTAGTTGTGAGCTCGCGTTTTACACAAATTTTAATCATATTTTTTTATTTAACTTGTATTTTTATAAAATATTTTAACATATATGAACTATTATGATAATTATTATTATTGTTTTATTAAATTTAAATATTATTTTTTGATAATTTTGAATATTAATGTAAAAAAATATATGAGTCAATTGAAAAGTAATTAATAAAAATGTATTATTATATATATTGATATGTATAAATTTAAATATTATTTTCTGATAATTTCCAACAATGTTATAAGATAGTGATCACTGATTACTAAAATCATTGATGGAACTATTAATTTAATGGAAATTCATTTGATAAAAAAATAATAATAATAAAGAGACAAATAAATAATTCATGTATTTAATTAAAGTATATTTCAAGACTCATTAATTTGCTTGATTATTTAGCCAACCTCTTAAATATATTGGTTCATTTTTCATTGATAATGATTCTGTTTCTAGATTAACGTTCACATCAATCCACTAATAGTGGTTATGAACTGAATTTAAACCTCTTATTGCGTTATGAAAACAGTTATATATTATATATATATACTATATTCTAAAGAACAACCACTTATTCCTTTTATCTTATTAATTATTTTTATTGCTAGAGCTGGATCATGGCTAGATTTTCTCATTTGTTTATAAGATTAAGTATCAAATTTTTTATAGTTTCCACTAATTATAGCTTTTAGACCTGAAGTTATCCTATAGTCACAGTTTAATATCTTATTAATACCCTCTCTCTCTCCTCTAGACTTTGGTCTTGATGGTCAACTCAATCACACTAATTACTAATTAGACATACTTAACCTTTTGCAGCTTTAGATTAGACTCAGTCAAATTATAACTTATTAAGTTAGCAAAATTAATTATAAAAATGTTATAAATTTTGCCATGGACTATATATATATATATGATACATTTGTGCACTTGAAAACCTATTAAATTCAAAAGAAAAAGTTTGGTTGAAATGGCTTGCTTTCCCAAAACCAACAACTCCCAACTTTTTTCTTTGACATTTACAAGAACATTATAGCAATATTAGTTGTTTAATACTCCTCTTACTCATCTTCAAGGACTTAATTAATTTCTTAATCTCTAATGTTGTAGCGTCAAACCCTCCACTATCAACTAAACTTTTTGTTTTTTTCAGCCATAGAAATTAGAATCACATCAATTAACACTAGTTAATTAAGAGCAATTGAAGTTATTTATTCATATAATTAACCTTCATATACGAGAAGAATTACATTATTTTAATTAATTAATATTAACTATTTAAACAAATTAAAAAAAAAAAAAAAGAGCTAGCTAGTAAACATATAAAATTTGATTTCATTAATAATTTTTTTTTTTATTATTAATACAATGGTTGAGAAGCTAATTAACTCAAAGCCGTTGACTCATTCAGTTCTAAAAAGAGATATCAATGAGAACAGCGAGCGTTGATTGCGGCAATTGGAAGTTACTGTAATCTCCTTGAAACAATTATTTATATGGCTAGTACTTTGCCACCAATCCAATAAAATAAAAATAATATTGATATTTTTTATTGAATAAAAAAAATAAAATATTAAAATATTTCACCATTAATTAATTTTCATTCGATGATTTAATGTATAAAATAATATTATATATTTAGTGTAGACAAAAATTATATATTTATATATATATATATATATATATATATTGAATTTATTTATTTATGAATATTTTTCAGGCCTTAAACTTAAAGGCTTGTTCGGTATCATTTCCTATTTTCTGATTTTTAAAAATAAAAATAAAATTTTGAAAATTAAAACTTGTTGTTTTTTATTTTTTATTTTCAAAATATTTTTGAATAAATATAAAAAAATAAAAAATAATAATTTTTTAAAAAATATTTTTTAATACTTATTTTTTTTTTAATTTGAAAAAAAAATACCGTAATAATACTAAAACGCTTCTTAAATATGTGGTTTTAATAATTTAGGAATTAAATTTTTGGTTTTGGACTGAGTTTATTGATAGAGGCCGCACATGGTGAGTCAAAGTCAACATTTTTCAATATTATTATAATGAAGGCTAAACGCGTAAATAACACAAGAGGACAAAACCACTTTAAAATCGCAACGCAGCGTGGAGGACAAATAATCCCCTCGTTTTGCGTGTACGTCTCTATAAAAATTTAGTGATTCTTTTTTTTTTTTTTGAAAAAAAAAAACTTTTTTCTTGTAGCCGTGATTGCATGGTAGTAAGGTGTATGTGGTCACGCCTAATTCATTTCTGAAAAAAATTTAACTGAAGAAAGAATCACATAAATTATTTGGAATTGATAAAAATTAATAGAAATTAAATAATATTATTTTACGAAGGCCATCTAAAAATTACCTAATGATCTTCTGATTGTATTTGATTTGTTTTTCTTATTTTATTATATTAATAATAATAATACAGTCCAATGATATGTTTCTAGAAAGAAGACTGATATCTTAAGGCTGGAGAAGTAAATTAAAAAAGTCTTCTTTAATAAGTTTAACCTATTGAACTTACTTGCCTGATACTGAAAAATATGTACAAGTAATTATTATCCTAAGTCAATGATGTCCAGCCAATAATGCCTTAATCGAATTGATTAAGATCCAGACTTTAAAATTAAAAGGTTTCAGGTTTAATTTTTATTATCGTGTGTGTAATATTTTGATAATTTATGTGATTAGTAAAGGTTAAATAAAATAATTTTGAGTTAGATTGACTTAAACTTAGAACATTGATTCTCTATAATATAATAATATTTTTTAAACTAAACCTACAGATCTCAATACCTCACATTTAAAACAAAAACGAACTAAAATCCCACTTGTTTTAGTTATTTATTTTTCTGGGTAGTCAACAATCTACAATTTGTAAATTGAAATTCCTCTCTTGGAAGAAGCAAATCTAACCCGTGACAATAATGCAGATTTTCTGGCAGTGAAATCTGGAAATCAAATTAGAAAAGAGAATTGTAAACTCAATTATTATTTAAATTGACTACAGATTAATATTTATTATATTAATAGTAATTTTTGCATAAAAAAACAGAATGTCAGCATAAGAAGAGGAAGAAAGGGAGATGTGTAGTATTGCTGACTTTTGAAGAGTGTCAAAACCACATGGCTAAGGATTTTGATTTTGAAATATCATCAGCTAACTTATGGGGACCCACTTTTACCTTTTCCTTTCACAAAGGTCAACTGGGTGTGTAATTAGACATGTATTGTTTGCTTCTATAATTAAAAAAAAAAATTAATCTTGACTGCCATTTCTAGGTCTTCCTTCTTTTCTTGGGTCTGTCTGTTTCAATGTTGAAGAAGAACCTTAGAAGAAAGAAGCTTTTGCAATTCACTTCTCTCTTTTGCCCTTTACAATAATGGAAGAGAAATGACATGCTTATCTGATAAGAGAGGATTAGGTGCTAATTTGGAACCACCCAAAATGAAATACTGACATTTTTTGCAAATTAAAACCGACATTTTGGACAAGATTTACCGACATATCAATAAGCCGACAATTAAATTGGGGCAACATTGAAGACCCACGCCAATTGTTTTTATGAGCGACGGAAATTTAATTATCGATGGGCTGTACCCATAACTTGATGGTTTGTATCCTATTTGATATGGGTACTAAGTACTAACCCAATTGCAAAAGACGAAATTTCCCAATTGGTTTAGTGTGAAAACAAGACATATACACATGGGTTAGCTTACAAGTTTGGCAGATACTCTAAAACTAGACTTGCCAAAAATTTCGAGTTTCATGTGTGAAAACTCTAGCTGGTAACCAGCAGCAAAGCTGCCAAAAATGCTAGTCTCACATTACGAGATTCAACTTCATGTGAAGCAATTAAAAAAGAAAAAAAAATGCTTAACTCGATCAAAAGCATAATAATAATAGCACCAACTAAAGCTCATGTATCAACAGCTGTTCAAAAAGAGAAAAAAAAAAAAAATCTATTGAACAGAACAGAAACCAGGAAATATTTCAACACAAATGTGAATTGCAATGCTAGTGATTCCTTCAAGATAAAGAATCATTTCAATTTTTTGACTTGATCACACACCAAAGGTTAACATCATGTCATGTTTTACTAAAAACTGCAATTTTTTATAATACAAAATATCCAGACCTACAATCCTTTCAAGGAAGGATAAGATGCTTACATAAGCAGAGACCCAGAGATAGCGACTCCTTGCCGCTTCCTTTTGTTAACTTTTGCTAATACATCTCTTTCACAGATGAAACTCTTCCTTAGGTCCCATCATTTCAACTAATGACCCAAATTTCAATTTTAAAACATAGCTTGCCGCCAGTTGGTTGGCAGGAAAAAAAAAAAGTTAACACATACACATGTTATTGAACATCAATACTCAAATAGCATACAAAAATAAAACATGCCAAAAGGTCTAAAAGTTGGGGAGACTAAAGACATTAGTACTGCTCAAGCTGAGAAGTCCTATTGCGTATAAAAATCAGTCTGAATAATATAATGCATCTTCCACAACAAAGGTCTTATGATGGACCAGAATTTCAAACAAGAGGAGCAGGAAAGCCATAAAGCAAAATTTTTCATCGCCACAAATACAAAGCCCATTCACCTAAATTAAACCATGAGAGGTTAGGACCATACTCTCTAGATATATTATATGGTCACCTCTGAATCTGGGTTGCAGTATGACTTTTGTTTCACGAATCTGTAGAAGTACCAGCAGCTTGTCGAATTCTGCGTTGATGAACGTCCCAATTATACACTCGAGCGATAGTGACCTGACAAGTAGAAGTTTAAATAGTCAAAAAGACCACTGCCAATTTGTTCTAGGTAACTGAGATACATGAATCTAACTTTTGGAGCATTTAAGGCTTCATTATGTTGTATATTCCTATACAGTTTTAACCTTCACATAGTTATCAATTATTATGCCAATCAGCACAAGATGCACATCATGTTTGTAAACACTCTTATTCAAAGTTAAGACTGATCCAATCATCACTGCAAGAAGAAAGATAAAGAACTTCATGTTGACATTAACATTACCTGTGTTATTGTGACTTGATCCCTCAAGAATTGTAAATCGGCTACAAGAACTTCTAGACTAGCTTTGGCATTATCTAAATTCTTTTGTAGAAGACTAGTCGCCTGCACCATAAATATGACACAGATGATCACATCATTCAGGCAAAATAGAGGTTTTCTAACAGCACTTAAGAGAAAAGGTGCAAACCTCTTCACATGAATATTCCAACATGACATTTGCTCCCAGCCATAAACACACAGAATCAGTATCCTCAATGCTGGCCCGCGAATATATGCCTTCAGAGACTTCAAAATCAGCAATAAGTGTCTGCGTAGAGAATAGACAGCCAGTGAAAAGCTAATATCATTAGCTTTAACATCTTCCAGATGATAAAAGCAATATTCTAGAATGCATGCATTCATAGCTAATCAAGAGCCAAAATAAGAATCTGTATTAACTCAAGCCTCCAATCATAAAATTAATGAACTGAAAGACAACACCATCAATAAGTTCTATAGTAAATTCTATATCATCAAAGTTGACTGCATTTTGGCATTCTAAACTTTTTAATACTACATTTATACACAAAAGATGGAGAATCTGAAAGAATCACTATAGCATGACATCTCAGTAGATATGGCAAATACTATTGCAGTAAGAAAGTTCTACCCCTTTATAGGTTTAATTAAAGTAAAGTTCTACACCTTTATGGGTTTAATTAAAGTATCTGAAAAATGTTGGTCGTTTTATAAAACAAGGGAATGTATTTAGCTAAGACCAGCTAATGTAATGATCAATGGACTCTCATAATCTTCCCAGAGCATAAGTTAAGCACCTAAAAGTGGGAACATCATTGGAGTAACTTGATCCTTTTCGACTTAGGAAAATATAGGATGACTGATAAGAATTAGTTGTGTAATGAAAGAACAGAAGAGCGCCCATCAGGATAAAATACAGGTGTTCATAAGGGTGATCTTCATATACGTATCTAAATTTTGATATTCATAGCTGGCTAGACAAAAGACCAAGAGAAGATTTGTTTAGGACTAAGTTTGGATTACAAGTAGTCCAAACAATTAATGCACATGAATTTGGGAACCATTTCGTGCACAAGTATGAAACGCAAGCATCAACCAACTCAAGACAACATGCAGAATATAGCTGACACAAGATATAGCAAGTCGAACACTTTCATGGGATTTATTGCATCACTACAAAATCATGATGTGTTCCCTACACAAAGAATTGGCATGAGGAATCACTCAGCTTCAAGAATTAAAAAAAAAAAAAATTCATTTTAGGAGCAACACAAGTAACCAAATGCAACTAATAACAAGATCCACAATCACCAGATCAAAGCCTCCTTAGCACAGTCATGGTTGCCAAAATTATATTAAAAGTGCAACACTAAGCAGTAAACGGCAAACTTGAAGCTCTCATTAACAATGTTAATTAATAATAAAACGTTTGGGCATTCCAAGCAACTATGAATTCATCAGGAAGGTTAATTAACAAGATAGAAAGTGTTACATTACTAAAAGCTTCACATGTTATACCCATGGTAATGACAGCATGTTTTAAGATTACTAAACCTGCTAAGTAATCTGTCATCCATCTAAATAAGAAAAATGTCTTGCCTAGATGAGCTCATAAGCATGTATCAGCATATGAAGAAATAACCCATTAATATGACAACATGGATACAAAAGGTTCATAAAACCAAGCAAGCTTGACTGATCTACAAAAACGAACCTCACCAGTACCCTTCTTAGCCTGTAAAGTGGAAACCACATCTAAGCACTTCTCAATATCAGGGATCTTTGCCTGACACCCACAAGTAAAAAAACTGTTACTCAAAATCATTAGGAAGCAAAAAAATTAAAATGGTATGAAAACAATATTTCAGCTGAGCTCGATTACTCAGTTTAACCTGGTCATTGGGTAGTACAGCCAATAAAATAGTAAACAAATAACAATTCATTCTTTATAAATTAGAATTAGTTAAATATTCATGTACTAATGCAAAAACTAGAATCAGTTATATCGTGATATGATGATGTTCAACCTTTAACTGGAGAGTTTATCAGATCCTGCAAATGAGATAACAGTTTTACAATTTACGCTTAAAACAGGCACCTGATTCCAACACGATACCATAAAAGTTGGATGCTTTTAAGAGAGTCGGAGAAAAAGCTCTAACTTTACAAGAAAAATTCTCAAATGTGACAATGCAGTTATTCAGTGTGATCCAGCCCAACTTCACAAGCAATTTAATGATGAAGAATTCTTCAGATGACAGAAAAATACACACGCAATCATGGAAAAACATGTTTACCCAATTGAACTCAAATTCAACTAAAGTTTAGAGACTGAAGATTATAAATGCCAATAGAGTTATTAGCTGTTTCTTTCGGTAAGCTAGTTACCCAATAAACCAATTGGAACATTCCCACTAAACTTCAGTTCCTTACAATTCAATTTCATTTGCATAGATGACTTTAGCTCGTTTCAATAACCCAAAAAAATAATAATAATATGAAAACAATGCAAAAGTAGAGTTACACAAAGAATTACGAAGTACCTGAAGATCTCTCTGCTGGGCAAGAAGTTTCATCTCCACCAACTTATATTGCTGAAGCCTGCAAGAAATAGCACACCAATTACATCACAAGAAATAGCAGACCAATTACATCACAATAACCCAAAAAATTGATAAGAACAACAAAAGCAAGAGCAAACAAGTTACTTAGCCCCAAAAAAAAAAAAAAAAAAAAAAATCTAGCAAGATTTGAAGCTAGGAGAATTACGTGGTACTGGTACAATAGGAATTATAGTTAGTACCTTTCTTGGAGGAAGGAAAGAGCAGAGTTGGCATCGAGGCCAGATTGGGTGAGATAGGTTTCCACATCTTCAACAAATTGAGCTCCTGGTATTCCTCTTCTTTCTGTTGCTGATGATGATGATGGCGAAGCCATACTCTTCCAAATCTAAATTACCAAAACAGAGAGCTTAAAGTTCTCTACTTTCTCAGTGCAATGTTTGTTTGGGGGACTCAGAGAGACGGAGAGGACTTCCAGTGGATCCTAGGAAGAAGAGGGCGACAGTGTTCCCTTCGTAGACTCCTGGTGGTCAAGCACTACGACGTCGTGTTTATGGTGTTTGTAATGGTTGGGCTTTTGGGTGGGCTTCAATGGGCTCAACATGATCAGCCATTTCAAAAACACCACATTTGGGCCTACTGGTCGTTTTTCAGTCCATACCTGAGTTTGAGATATGGCCCAATTTAATTTTAAATCCAAGCTGGCCAGAACCCAAAAGCCAATCGTATAATGACTCCCTCAACAAAATTTCCTTGAGGGTCTAGGCCCAACTTTGAAATGAAATTACATTACTTAATTCAATTGAATATTTTATTTAGAATAAATATTTTGAGTTTTGTTTATATATAAAACTTTAAGTTGAGAAATCTTGTAAGCCATATTTTTCCATTTTGATTTTAATATTTTGACATATATAAAATTAATTTTTGCTTTGTATTGCCAAATAAAAATAAAAAAAAAATTAATTAAAAAATACAAATATAAAATTAAAGCTTCAGTCTAATTTTATAAGTCTACTAAAAATGGAATTTTTTTTTTTTTCAGAATAGTATCATGATTCTTACCTCTAATAATAATGTCAATCGAAATAGTAGTATAGTACTCTATCATCACAGAATAGTACATAGAAATTAAAAAAAAAAAAAAGACCAAAATTCTGTAGAAAAGGAATAATTAGAAGAAAATTATATATCTATGCATCAGATTTGGATAGTAAATTGACCATGATTTGCAATTTTGCATAAATTTGTAAACAGCTGATATGATGAGCAGTCTCTTTGAGAAGGCCCATCGAATCGAAGCCCATGGACTTTCCATTTGGGACAAGATTTTTGAGGGTTCTAATCTCCCTCTTCATCCCACTTCCTTCCAATTCTTGCTTTACTCCTCTTGTTTCTTCTATTGATTTCAGGTTTAACAGCTTTAGTCCACAACTCACCATTACACAAGCCTCTATAATAGAACCCATATCTTCAATTATTTTTATAGAATTAGTTTTAATTTTTCAATTAATCAGATAAATATAAATTTTATTAATAAAATAAATAGTGCATCAAATTTATTGAATTATTTTTGTAATAGAAAAATAATTAATATGTTGAATTTTCAAAATGTACAAATGATCATAAAAAGAAAAAAAAAGATTGATGTTGGATTTGGAGTGTGGCTGTTTCCTGAAATTCATGAATCAAAATTATATATATGGGGTGGGGGCTGTCGGTTAATTTGGCACAAGTAGTCAATTAAGTGTATTGTAACGATGGAATGGCAAAATATGGTTCAATGTATTGATGAATGGATATGTCATATGCTGCTTTTTCTTTTTCTCTATCAAACATCTGCATTTTGCACCCTAGAGGCAATACTTGATATAAGAAATTTTGAATTAAGAGAGAGTATTATATATATAGCTAGCCTTGTTAATATGTTATTAAGCATATACCTTTCACATTATTTTGTGATGTATGACACAAATTCTTTTAGAGTCTGTTTGGATTGGTGGTAATTTGAAATTATTATGGATTTATATTTGAATTTGAAATGTAAAATCATTAAAAATAAGCATGATGACAAATTTCAAACATTCAATTATTTCAAATAACTAGCTATTCAAATCAACTCTTAACTCTTATCAATTCATAAAAATTTCAAATTCAATGAAGCCTGGGATCTATAAAGGCCACTAGCAGGACGAATAACGGGGCGGGTATTTTATTTTTTAAGTGGATCGGGTTCGAGTTTTGCAAAACTTGCTGCCATCACTAAATAGAAACTTATATATGTCTTACAAATCCTAAAATAACATAAGGAAATAATCCATGACAAAACATAACCGAAATAAAAAAATTCAAAATTGATCAAAAACTAAAAGTGACTCGAAAACAATCTAAATGACTGATTTTGGGATTCGAAATGAACTCATATAGACTTGGCAGGATGAGAACGTCATAGAACTCAAAAATTAATATTTTTCCATATAAAATCATAACCCATCTCAAATAAAAAATTATAGCCCATTATTCGCTATCGATAAAATACTCTTATTTAAACCTTCGTTTCTATTTCTATTTATCCAAATAGTCTAGAAAGTCATTGCTAAGACTCTACACATCAAAAACAAATTATTTGGATAAGAAATTACATAAGATCTATGCATGTATATATAATATCATACATGCATGGGGGTAGTTCTTGGAAACTCATCACTGTCTCGATCACTAGCTTCATGTTCAATTCAATGTACCTCTCTAAGATAGAATCTAAGGGGGGCAATTATTCCTCTTAATTTGGCAATTATTTTGTTACAAAAAGTCAATACAAGAGCTACTACCATAGCTCCTAATATTAAGATTGCTGATTGCACAATCCAAATTAGAGGTATTAATAATAATAATTTTTCCCTATAAAAATGAAATATAAAAAAATTGACATGACGTTTAATAATTAAAAAATCTTATTTGAAATTATCGAACGAGTAACTCTATGGTTGAAAATATCATTTTATAATGCATGTCGGTATGAAGTTAATGAAAAATCAGTAACAAGACAAAAATTGAATACCTGCAAAAGGGTGGAAGAAGTCTAATTATTTTTCAAAATTATGCCATATTGAAGTTGCTTGAAGCTTATCAAAGGTGTCTAAAACTCAAAGAAGTTAGGGCTGCAGGTAGAATTTTTCAAATAATTGAAAGCAATGAAGCCAATTTCTGGAAAAAAAAAAAAACAAAGAACAAAGGTTTAGCATAAGGCAATCCAATGGCTACAAATAGCTATAATTAATTAAGGACAAGGAGAGGGAACAAAACACATGGGTCCAATTAGTAGGTGGACAAAAGCAAAGCACAAGTTGCCTAATCCCACTCAATTAGGTAAGATTATGAGGTTTAACCCTTTAGTGCGTGTCAAGGCTAATATGGTGAGATGAAAGAAATCTGCTTAAGACATGAAATAAAAATACTTCCCATTTTTAATTTTCAATAATTTTTAGCAACTTGATTCTCAAAAAAAAAAAAAAAAAAAAAAAAAAAAAAAAAAAAAAAAAGCAACTTGACATGTATTTAACTGTTAATTAAGAGTAATTTCAAAATCTATATAAATATATATGTCTTGATCATCATGTGATATATATATGACTACATTCATATATGTAATATTATTTTGATAGTAAAGGTCAATTTGAAATCAAATCATGATGTTTTTTCCATGGTTTTCTTATTGATGGTATTTTTGTCAAGGAGTTTTATTTTATATGTGGAATGTTCTCTCCCCCACATATATAAAATATCAAGATACTTTTTTTTTTTTTTTCTTTCCTTTTAACTTTATGTTTTGGAATAATTTAATTTTAGTTGTATAAGATTCTAAGCCTTAATGAGGATATATACTTTTAGACTTGATAGAGATGGGTTTGTGGAATGTGTAAAATTGTGTGTAGTGACTGGTGATTAGTGATTACCATGCTATATGTCCCCATCTCAATAATCTTTAAAGAATTGGTTATGATATTACATATAATTAAAAAGAATAGGGATTTGTGTTATAAATTATATGAAATCCATTATATAAGTGGTTAAAATTACAAATTAATGAATTTTATAAATATATTGAAAATTTGAAATGGATAAGAAAGAGTGTTTTACTTTACCTATTTGGAAATTAACATTTTTCTTTTTATATATCTATACATTATAAGAATGTCACTTCTTTAGAAAATAATTAAACATGAGCACCTACCCTAAATTACAAAAGATAATTAATTGATCTATAGGTTATGAATAGGTGCATTGGCCCTAAAATTACCATAACAAATAAATAATTAGGCAAAAAATAAATAAATTTTGGTCATCCCCTAATTAAATCATTCATGAATTGGACATTTTGCCTCTTTCAAAATATATATATATATATATATATAGAGAGAGAGAGAGAGAGAGACCCATCATCTTGAAATGAAAATGACATTCCCTCTTCTAAGACACATAAATACATTGCACATTGCATGGACAAAGGGGATTTGTTATTCTTTATTACATTGCTTGTTTTGTAATTATATATATATATATAATTTTGGTCAATTGTTGTGTGGGGCTATTTATATATATATAGGTTGAAGAAAAAGAAGAATTAGAATGTGCGAGAATAGTATAGCATAAAATGCCAAATTATAAAAGGTCCCAATACGTTAGTTTGGTCCCCATATAATTGGCATTTAACATCTTTTTTATGGTTTTTATATAATTCTAAGGTAACAACAAGTTTGGCATATATATTAATTTTGCGTCTCTGTAGCAATTTGGGAAAACGAGGACTAGCCTATCATATTTGATATTTCCCTTTCATATATATAACTTTAAAAATATAATAAATAATGATTTTGTTATAGAAAAATAATTTTTTTTTTAAACTATCATTAATGAATCTTTCATAAATTTCATTTTTGTCATCAACAAAGTTTTCAATTTAATTAATAAAAAAAATTCAAGATTTAAAATGTGACAACTGACAAAAGTAGATAAAACCAATAAATTTTGGAGTTTCATAGTAAATTTTTCCTAAATTTAATTGATGTGATGAATCCTATGCAAGAAAATATAATTAAGATTTTAACCAAAAAAAAAATAATAGGTTGTGTTATTCATATGCTAATTATAAAAAATATTTTAATCATCATTCATACGTATTTGGAGAAATTTCATAATATCTATATATATTTACATTAAATCCTAATTATTTAAAATTTTCTATATTGTAATCATTATTTTTTATCTAATGATTTAATTAATAAAATTAATTTTTTTTTATTTATATTTTCAAATTATATATCATTACCAGATTGATTGTGTAGACCTTAATTTAGACACAATATATAAACATGGGCGACTTTTAATTTGGGATGAAAAAACACAGAATAAAGTGCTCATAACATATTGTCTAATCACATTAAAGTTGATGCAATCTAATAATATCAATATGAAACAAGTTAATTAATAATTAATTAGTTCACTATCATGAATTAAAGGGAAAGTACGATATATATATATATATACATTAATTAACCTAATTTTCAGCATTTGAATAAATTGCTACCATAAAAAACAAAATACATCATTTGAATTATTCTGGATTGTAACTATTTGCACATTTAATTGTCTTCAAATATCTTCATAGATTAGAAACCCTAAAAGGTTGTAAATACGACAACAGAGATGGATATCATATCCCTAAAAATAAGTAACAGTACGTAGGACTTTGATGAGTATTTTTCATACACTGTAAATGTAATGTAGTGAAATTAATTGTAAAAGTTGACTACTTTTAATTTTGTTGCCATTGAAGAAGACGAGATCTCGATCAAATGTTCCAAAGATATATTTATATTAAAAGAAAACAAAGATTACAGTAAGATGAGAGGCTTTCACATGATAACCAGCACAACTAAGCCAACTCATTAACAAACACTACATGGGTTTTCTTGACTATCAAAGGCCACCCAAAGCACTCTCCCTATAACTAAATAATAAAAATACAAGTGGGGGAGAGGCAGAACAATCACTTGATACATACAGTGGTAACTGTAACCACCAAGGATACAGCATGAGCTGATTGAACACTGGGTAAATCATGTTAAAATCTCCTTTTGTTTGTTGATGGTGTGAAAGAACTCATTTGAAATATTAAAAAAATAATAATAATAAATAAGCTATTGGAGCTGTCGCCGGCAAAGGATACCCGCGACAGCCTTTTTTAAAAAAAATTATATTGCTCCTCTAAAATTAAGAGACTACACAGTATCAGTATATATATATATATATATAATATATATAACTCTTGATTTTTTTTTATTTTTTTTTCCACTTTTACTTTTTTTGTTTTTCTGGAGTTTTAATGGACAAAGCCGTGGCCCCTCCATGTGGGTGTAGAATACTTTTAGGTGAATTTTAAAAAACTTTAAAATTAATGTCTTTTTATTTTCTTGGTTTTTGTTGTAATCACATGCTGCATGCCTATTTTTAAAAATAATATAAGAGGAATATGTACAGGGATTGCTGCGGGTGGG
>CATKHJ010976395.1:0-11255 GCA_949750685.1 Vernicia montana
GCTAGTACTTATAAGCATTCGTCGTGGAGACGATACTCATACTCACTACTTTATTACTTGATAATGACCTGTGCACTTGCAGTTGTTAGTGTGTGTTTCGGCACATCAGTGAACAATGAGCTCCTTGCTCAAATCTTTCAACCATCTTTGACTGAGGCTGCAATGAGATGGTTTGTAGACCTAGACATGAACCAAAAGCAAACTTGGGATGACATCTGCAATGCTTTTGTCAAGCAATACCACTACAACATAGAGGTTGATGTCACAAGGAGAAAACTTGAGACTATAAAGTAATACCAAAAGGAGTCATTCTCCACGTTCCTTACAAGGTAGAGGGCTAAGGCTGCTCAAATGGTGAACCGCCCTACTAAACAAGATCAAATTGACATGATTGTCAAGAACCTTCTCCCGATTTACCAAAATCACCTCCTCACCCAATACCTCTCAGACTTTAAAGCCTTGATTGCCACCGCATCTAAAATAGAAGACTTAATTCAAAATGGCCAAATCAAAGAAGAACCTTCCAATCCAAGATACAAAAAAAAGCACACCCTACCAATCTAATGTTACCTCCTCAACAAATCAGAAAAAGTGGGAGGTATCTGCTATTTCTAACCACCAATCACTGAGATTGGAAAGAAGGACCTTCACAAATTTGAGGGTACCATTGGTAGTGATTTACAAAAAGGCCTTAAAAGCAAAAATGGTGAATCCTCTAGAACCAAGAGCTCCTCCTGATCCCTTACCCAGGAATTATAACCCCAATGAATATTGTGAATATCATCAAAGGGCAGGGCATAAAATCGATGCTTGCAAAGCTCTGAAGCACATAATTCAAGACCTTATTGATAGTGGTGATATAATCCCTCCAAAGACCAAGCCCAACATATCCACCAATCCTCTCCCAAATCACCATATCAATCTTATCACCTCTTCTGAGCTAGAAGTGGATCCTATCTCCTTGATTCATTCCATTTTTGATTTATGCTGTGTACTTGATTTGAGCAATCTTGTTGAGGAAATTGATGCTATAACTAGGAGTGGGAGAATCCTCCAACCACTTATCCCTCAAGTCAATCAACCTCCTGTTCAGTCCATCCCATCCTTCATAGAAAAGGTGAAAAGCAGTCTTGAACCTGAAGAGACCCCATCTTGAAGCAGCTCAAAAAGACTCAGGCAAATATTTCTATTTGAAGCCTTATCCAATCATCATATCCTCATCGCCAATCTCTTTGCAAGGTTTTGAATCAATGCCAAGCTCCAATAGACATCACTCCTGAAACATTGGTAGCTTCCCTCACCAACACTACCAAAGCTGCATCCATTTCCTTTAATGACCGTGACTTGCCAAAAGGAGAGCCTATCTATAGCCATGCCCTGTACATAACAGTGATGACCCAAGGAAAGACTATCCCCATGGTACTGATTAATAATGGATTAGCTTTAAATGTCTGCCCTTTGAAAGTAGCAAGTTGTTTGGGATTGGAGGCCTCGGACTTTACACCTTCTGATCATATTGTAAGGGCCTAAAACAATACTAAGAGGGAAGTATTGGGAGTGGCTACTCTAGATGTCACCATCTGACCTATCACTTTTCTCCTATCCCATTCCAAGTTATTGATGTACCTGCTTGCTTTAACCTCCTCCTTGGAAGACCATAGATACATCAAACTAAAGTTATCCCTCCTCACTTCACCAAAAACTTATGTTCCCACATGGAACTTCAGTTGTTACTATTAAAGGGGATATGTATGGGAAAAGCGAGGTCTCGAGCCCTATGCCCATCCTAGAAATTCAACTTGAGCAATCCTCCTTACTATTGTCTAGGTTCTCTTTTGACACAGTGCAGTTTATAGAGGAAGAGGGAGCTAAAGAGTTCATTTCTTTTGTCTTTGATCCTTATGGTAATATTGTTATGGCTAATATGTTAAAGAACATGAATTATTTTCCTGGATTAGGTCTGGGCAAAAAGCAACAAGGAATGGACAAGTTCAAAGAGTATCCGGTGGCCAACCTGCCTTTTGGTCTTGGGTATGAGCCCACCCAAGAAGATTTAGCTGAGATGGAGGTGAGAACTAAAGAAAGGGCTACAGCCCAAAAAAGAGGTGAGTCATATGATTGGTAAATGCACCCCTATTTCAAAAATCTGAATGGATATTTTATAAAAGAAGGTGAAGATTTCCCTTACTGTGGCTTTCCTAAACCATGGCTATGCCCTATCACCAAGAAACTAATCCTTGGGTTTGAAATCTTCTTTGATGTCAGGCTTCCCCTAGAAGATTGTGAACTAGTTTTCATATTGGAACATGATTGGGAGGAAAACATGGAGGCTACTCTCTTTGAGCAAGTCTTCATGATGGGAGCTAAAGAAATAGTAGATCCAACCAAGTTGATCCAAGCAACCCAAACCCAACTTGACAATTGGTATTATGAGAAGTAAAAGGATGGCCAATCAGAGTCCAAGTCCGAGCCAAAGTCCAAGCCTGAGTTTGAGTCTGAGTCTTAGTCCGATTTTTAGTTAAAGTCTGAGTCAGAGTCTGTCAAGTCTTCTTCCACTTTTGAGTATGTGCTCGACCATCTTGGTCCTTCTTTCAATTTTGATGTAACTTTGGACAATGGCTCTTTTATTCATAATAAAAAGCTCGAGTTTTCCTCTTATGATCCTTTGTTACCTATTTATTTTCCTGTTGCTTGCCTTAAATCCAAATTAATTGAAACATCATCAGAAAATGAAATAAAAAATGATAGTGGCAAAGAACCAGTAAATTGTGGCACTGATGAAACACCTAAAACTACATTCATTGCATCATCATGTTATAACAGGGATAGTTATTCCAAACTAATCCAAGAGTTCATGGACTGCTTTGCATGGGCACCAAAAGATATGATTGGTCTGGATCCAAACATAGCAGTACATAAGATTCCCACCTTTAAGCACATAAAACCTATCAAGCATAAATTGAGAAGATTAAAGCTAGAATGGTCACTGAAAATTAAAGAGGAGATCACCAAGCAATTGGACAATAGTTTCATTAAGCCAATCACTTATCATTCTTGGTTGGCAAACATCATACTAGTTCTGAAGAAAGATGGGAAAATAAGGATGTGTGTGGATTATCGAGATTTGAACAAGGCTTGCCCTAAAGATGACTTCCCACTACCCCATATTGACATGTTGGTTGACCGCATGGCAGGCTCTGAAGTAGTCTCTTTGACTGACCTGTATACGGGATATAACCAAATCCAATTTATCCTCCTGATAAGGAAAAGACTGCTTTTGTGATGGAATGGGGTACATATTGTTACCGGGTTATGCCTTTTGGGTTGAAAAACGCCGAGGCAACTTACCAAAGAATGGCCACTACCATTTTCCATGACATGATGCACAAAGATATCGAGGTGTATGTGGATGACACGGTAATAAAATCTAAAATAGCTGAAGGACACTTGGAAGCATTAAGGTGATTCTTCCTTTGACTTCGCCAATACAATTTGAAACTAAACCAACCAAGTGTATATTCGGTGCATCATCAGGAGTATTCCTTGGATACATGGTTAGCAAAAAGGGAATAGAGGTATAGATAAGAAAATAAACTTCTAGAATAGAAAAATAAACTAAAATTCGTATTAGGCCTTGACCTAACTTAAAACAGGCCCAAAACTGCTTAAAACATAAAAATAAAGTAGTTTAAATAACCCTTGGGCTTAATACATAATATAAGCAGCCCAAAACACTAATTAAACTTAATAAAAAGAAGTTTTAGGATAGATATTTGGGCTTGAACAACAAAATAGCCCAATAAACATGGCATAATGGATTTGAAACTGAAATGACAAAAATCCATCATTCGAATTGCATAATAAAGCTTGAATATGCTTGTTTTATCTTCAAAACACCATTTGAATTGATTTGAACTTGCTTGCATAAATCGAATCTATTCATGAAGCTTCAATCTTTAAGTGTTGCCTTCTAGCACTTGAGTCAATGCCACAAAGCTTTGATTATTGTCTTGAAGCCTAAGATTGATATTTGACTCTTCTTTGCATTCTTGAATTGTTGCAAGGTCATTCCACAAGTTTTGAATCATCCCATTCAATGCATCCTTGAATTTCTTCGTTCTTGCTGTTGTAATGGGGACCATTAGGAAGCTCAGTTGGATCCTCACTTTGATGTGCATCCTTATTTGCATCACCATGCCTTAGGACCATCGCACTTCCGAAGGTAGGGTGTGACAATATGGTATCAAAGCAAAAGTATAAGTCTAGTATAGACTAATAAATGTTACGGAGTCATAGTATATAAGTTAAACCATGAAGCATAGGATTCCTAATCATCCATTACAGTTCATCATTAAGATAGTTCCACGTTATCTGTATATGATTGAATTTTTATCATCTAGTGTGATATATATATGTGTGTGCTATGAATATCAAAGAACTAGTATGTGTAAACATACGCTACTGTAATAATTATATAAATGAAACATTGAACATACTTTAAATGATACATTTGTACCAAAATGCAATATGAAAGTGAAGTGACAAACATGAAAAGGAGGTCGATCCCCCTAGTGATCGCTCCTGTAATAGAGAAAATGATTGTGTATTGTCAAAAAGAAGTTCCATGTAATACTCATTGATGAACATTGATAAAGATGCCGATATATCTATTGTTTGTAAAAAGACTTATATAATGTGAATAATGGTAGAAATGTATAAACTATTTGTACAAACGAAAACATGTGTATTGTTTAGGTTAAAGACATACTAAGGAAATTATCTCATAATGATAAGAGTGTAGAAATTTAACGTTGATCTACACGTTGTGTTAGTATACGATTATCTGTTAACCCGCCTATGTTTAGATGACAAGCTAGAAAAGGAGAAGGAATGAAGACTACTGAAGCATGTAGAAGCAATGATATGAGAACTGTATGAACTAAAGCAAAGATAGACAAGTGAGAAGAGGAAGGCATTGTATGCCATCTATTGTGTACCCCCAGTAACGAGACTTGTAAGGAAAGAAGCAAAAATATTCCTGCTATATGCATAGATACCAAATAAGAATTGAAAGGAAGAATGTAGATTGGTATCGTCGAGGAAGAAAATGATCAATGATCAATGAGTTATCACACAACTTCTAGAGAAATATGTGGAAGTATTTGAAATACGACAATGAAAATGAATAAAGGAAAATATGAGGAATTCTTGTTAGACTTAATTAAAGGCTTAGAAAGGGGGAAAGTAAACAGAAAGGATGAATAGAGTAAGTGTGATGATAAAGTATTACAAAGGAAATAGTAAAAGTCAAAATTATAAAGACATAAATGACAAAAAGAATATGTATAAGTTAAATATTAGTGGAGTCTTATTAATTAGAACAAATATATTTTAGGTAAAACGTCCCACGTTGGGGATGGACCAATGATTAGCTAGTAATTAATAATAAAAGTAAATGTTGTAGATAATGATTAACATAGAATGTGACCAAGAAAGGTAAATGAAATATTGATTAGATGGAACAGTAAATGCTAAAATGAAAAGTGTAAAAGATAGTTAAGTAAGGAGAATTGTAAGGATAATGAAACTATACAGTAATGAAGAACTAGCATGGTTAAAAGATTTAACTGATAAAGATGAGACTGAAATTAGCTTAAGTAAAAGAGAAGTTATAATAGTGAAACAAATGGAATAGACGAGTTTGACTCGAGATAGTGGATACTTAAATTATAAATAGTTAAAAAGATGAAGAAATTGAAAATAGTCAAAATTGATTACTGTTGTATAAGGATATAAGGAGCTAATCAAGATAATGACTTATGACATAAAAGTTAAGAAAGAATAAGAAACATGCATAATTAATAACTTTGCAATGGGCAAGTGTTAACAATGGACAAAAGTAGTCTTGGAAAAGATGTGAAAGGCTATATGAATAAGAAAGGAATTATGATGATTAAGGAAATCTGAATACATCCAAAATTCACTCCAGAGGAGTTGGACATGGAGATAGAAGGAAATATGAAATAATTAAGATTGGTATAAAATAAGTCAAGTGAAGGATTATTTAATTGAATATATGAATTCTTTAAGGAAAATTTGAATCGTAGAAAATATGAATACCATATGAAGTGAATTGAATAGTGATAATGTATATAAATTCTCATATGTACTAAAGATACAAATGTCGCCTAGACAAAGAAAATGAATTAAAAGCTGATACATCTCACTATAATAGGAGCGTGGTATAGAAAACTGCTTTGAACACTGTAATGACACACAATGATGTATGCACATACATTATTCCAATTGAAACAACATACTTACAGTAAGAGGATGAATAAGATTCGTTAGATAAATATGAAGATATTGAGAAACAAAAGACTTGCAAGCTAAAAGCAAGAGTTACATAAGATAAGGCAATTGAGGAAATAGGTATTTTCTCCTCATTATTATTACAGATGGCGACCTAATATTTGGAAATGAGCGTAGTCCCCCACCCATCCCATCCATTAAAAGCATCGAGGCAAATTAAGCAGAACGAAAGTTACCTAACAAGGAAGTTTATTAGTAAATAAGTTTAAATAGAGATTATCCACTATTCAGATAAATCAACTGAAGTTACGATAGTTAATAAAGGAAAAAGGGGATCAATTTCAAGAAAGATTCCCAATAATAGACTATTTGACACAAACCTAAGTTTAAGGAAAGTCATTAACAAGTGTGTACCATACATATATAAGTATAAAAAAGAACAACTATGACATCAATAGCAGTTTTATTATGTAATAATACAAAGCATAAGATTCTTGCTTTAATACCCAAGGAAGTGATGTTTCTAGTCCTATTTTCTACCTCTTGATAACTTTCAAATATAATTATAGCAGAGTTCAAAGAAAACATAATCAACAGAGAAATTAAAGAAAAGACATAAACATTATTATCTTAACTTACTGGATTGGGAAAATCTCTGGATATAACCATTCTATTATAATAGTAAGAGCATAGATTCATCATCTCATTGCTAATAGAAAAGCTTTGATCGACTACTTCATCAAATTCTCAAGAATCTTGAGAATCATCCACAAGATGAATTTAAAGATGATGGGAAGGATTGAATTTATCATCAGTTAACATCAGGGACTGAAATTCATCCCAGGGATGAAAACCCTTGAAATGATTTTCCTCCTAGTTCTTCTTATCAACACAGATTTTCTTGCAACCATCGACAGGAAATGGCACCAAAGAGCATTAGCTTCTTCAGGAGGCCATAGCTTACGTGAAGCAACATTGTTCTTTCCACATATAAAGTGCTCTAAGATAATAAATCTCTACAAAATGAGAAGGGATAAGTTTTGTAAACAAAGACTTGAGGAGACATAGTTAATTAAGTGTCTGAACAGTAATAATTAATGATGGTATAAGAGTGATAGAAAACAACGATAGATCTGAAAGTAGGTATTGTTTCCTGATTCATACCTCTCATTTCTGAAAATAGAAAGTTCTCCCATTGTTTGAGAGGTTTGAACCATTGTAAGAAAGTAATTACATGAGGATTAGTCCTAATATGACTCTGCAGATGAGTAATATACTTTAGAAAATGGAAGAATTGAATCTCTACAGCAATATGATAAAGATGAAGGAAATATCCTAGAAAACAAAGAAATTTTTTTTTTGCCACAACCAAAATGAATCTATAGTGAAGTCTATAAAAGCGAAAATTCTAAGAAAAGAATACTCATGATGAATTGCTAGTTCTCGAATAAATTGAGATCTATATCTTCGAATGAGAAAAGATTGTTATTCAAAGATTTGTTTAATGGCTAAATCATGAAAAGTTTTCTAAGTAATGTTGGCTCGAAGTTAAAGAGGAAAGTTATTATAAAGAAAAGAACTAGGTCCAAAAAAGGACAATGCAGAAAAGGCCATGAAACTTAAGAGAATGAAGTGAAAAAGACATTGATAGAGTTAAAAAGAAAATTTTAAAAGCTTATAGAAGAAGTTAGAAATTCAGTTGTGATATCATTGATGTACTTATTCTAAATTTATAATGGTTTAGTTGCTTTTCTATTTAAGTAATTAAGGATGCGATAAAACTTGTTCTTGGAAACTGATCACTCTGAAAAGAACCATCCATCCTGATTACAAGATAGATATAATTGATGCAACTACCATGAATTTCTTTGGCCAAAGTGAAGAACTATTATTTTTGCGTGCGTCTGAAAGGAGCTGGATTTGGCTCAGAGAATCAAAAGGAAAGTGAATCATGACTTGTTCTATCATTTGAATAGGGTATTCTATCATAATAAATGAGTTGACTATAAGGAAAGAATTGTAATTAAAGGATTCAAACAGTTCAAAAAGATGAAGATATCAACAAAATTTGCACATTTACATGATTGACATGTACTATATAAGAAATAGTAAAGATATTAAAAAAAAAAAAGTAAATGACAGTAATAATTACCTCAACAGGTAAATGATAAAAACAATGGATAGATTGAAGGAATTATTCAAATCTTGGAGGAACCATGTTAAGAACATGTATGAACGATTTAAGAAGAATTGAAACATGTATTGAAAGAAAGTGATACTTTCGAATCTGTAGGATAAAAGTCAATGTTTCTTATTTTATAGTATAAGAATTATTATATGGAGATAAATTATTCATCTAATTTATTAAAAGCAATGAAATTATATACAAGGTAAAATGATAGAATATAAGCTATTGATGCTTAGCATTGAAATACGTTTACCCACTATTCCATTCATCGATATTAAGGAGATATGAACCTAATCTATTATCAGTACTAAAAGATCTTGAGACGCCTGAGAACTGTCATCTAAGAAAGGAAAAAGAAAACAAAAAAAAATGGAAAGAAAAGCAATAACTTAGTCCCAGTCTAATGACAAATGCAAAGTGTTGAGGAATGAAATTGAGAAAGTAATGAACATATACTACAACAATGACTTCAACGATCTCTTTAAGAATCAATCGGTCCACTAAAATTCGAGAACGAATTTTCTTAAGGGGGTAGAATGTAATACCCTATGCCCATTTGAATTCGAAGAATGTTCAATGATGCATAGAAATGCAATTTAAATGATTAATGAGATAGTGAGACTAAATATAAGCTTACACATGCTTGGTTAAATGTACGTAAAAATTTTATTTTATTGTGATATTATAGTAGTTAAGTACTCATAAGGATGTTATGAATGTGATCAATGAAAATAAGTTTAATAATTCGCATTGATATCAGTTACGATATAGTACACTGTAATAAGGTAAAACGGACATTTCACAAAAACTATCAAAAATGAAAATGTAACTGAGCATGAACATGTGAAATAAAATGTGAGGCCCAACTATATGTCAATATGGCTAGCATAATGTGAATATAGAAAGGAAAATTTTATTTGAATTTATACGAAAATAATAAGCTAGTTAATTTAATAAAAATAGGACCCACCTTTGACTAAGTAAACTTTGTATTAATAGAAATGTTTATGTATATTTACATCCATTGAAATTAGGCAACTTTCAAGAAGATGAACACATACCAAGCTTCCAAAGGAAGCCTTTCAATCTTCATCATCCATCTCTCAAGATTAAATCTCCACCATCCATCCAACTAAAGCTTATCCAAATACATTAAAAATCACGTCATTTCCATAAATTGTTTTTTTTTTTTAGTCTCATTTCCATAAATTGTTAAAAAAAAAAAAAAGAAACTTCTAGCTCATTTTTCCAAAGGATGGATGGCTCCCTCATGTCCCCTTCCGTAAATCTATAAAACTCCAAGGTAACTTCTAAATCTTGCCTTCCAAATTTCATTTTAAGGATGGACAATTGGATTTTTATGTTAAAGCTTTAAAATTTCTCCCTCTTCTTCTTTTTCTATGTGTTTCGGCCTATACTAAAATTTTTAGGGGAAATTAATTATTTGTATTTCTTAATGTTTATAGGTGTATTTTGAAGCTAATTGAAAGAATTGATGAGTTGATTGAGTTTAAAATGTAAGATAAAACTTGATTTGGTTATTGAACTTGAATCGGGAAATTAGGTTTTTGAATTGAATAGAATCTTGGGGTACCCATTCTGTATACTTAGAGGCTGAATTTGGAAGAGTGTTAAATTAAAGTTGTAGAATTTTATCTTAAATATAGGCCCAAAAAAGGGTTTTATGAAATTCTTAAAGAGTAGTGAGATATGTCTCTTGTAAGTGAACTGACACGGATTTGAGAATTTTTGGGTAACCCAAAATTGCTTGTACCTATAGAGAATGTTATGAACATAATTTTGAAAAAATGAAAACATAAAAATTGTAGGTAAATGTCTTAAGTATTCATCTATAAAAGTAATTTAAGAGATTTGGTGTGTACAAAGAGAAATCACACTTGAACTGAAACTGGTACTATTCATAGATTGAATGGGCAATCCGAAATATAGTAGCCCAAAAGATAGATTTAGAGACTGAATTAGGCCAAGTATAAAACATGAAAATGATAATTAACATGTTTTTAAGCTCTTTGTAAAAGGAAACTTAAATTATATATGTATAATTTGAGATATGATCTATTGAAAGTGATAAGGTCTGGAAACTCTTGCAATCTAACACCATTGACAAACTTGAGAATATATCTCATGAATTGAGGATAATAGAGACAAAATTGGGAGAAAAAAAAACTAGTAAAATGATCACTGATATTTTAAGAATTACACCCCTAAATTTCTTAACAAAATTCCAAGTATAGTATGAGAAATAGAGCATGCTCTGTAACTGACTCTGTATTTGGATTCAACTTGTAAATTAAATTGGATATTTTTATTTGAGGACTTTAAAGATAAAAATAAGCTAAACTTAAAACATAAAAAATATTTATTAATGTCTCTAGTAACTCCCAGTTAAAGAAAATTTCATTTGAAAGTATAAATCTTATGTTATACTCAAAGGCGTATGATAGGGTCAGTCTGCCCTGCAACATAAACAGAATTGAATTTAAATGATCACTAAGTTTTCTATGAATTGAATTCTAAGTTCAATTTTGGATATATTGTAAATGTATATGTCTAGTTTAAAATATAAAAAGAATCAACTCATTTGGATTATTGAATCATGAGTAATGATAGAAATAATGTAACAAGGTCTAGTGACATAATTAGACAATAAGTAAAGATGTAATGTTTCAAAGTTAACAATTGTAAACTAATGACTTATATATATATATATATATATATATATATATATATATAT